>BQKN01036518.1:0-59279 GCA_022839385.1 Asparagus kiusianus
AAATTATTTTCAACTCTAAGCTAAGTATGCATAAATTCCATTATTTTCAATAAAAATCTAAGTTAAGGCTTACGTAAAGTATACTACTTTAAAAATTATTTCTTAAGAAATTTATTTAGAGTTATCATAAAATGTAAACTTGAGTAAATAACAAACTAGGGATTAGAAAATTTTAAAGTTTATCAAATAAATCAATTATTACTTAACTCTATCAATTTGGCAAGTGACAATATTTTTATAATTTTTTTTAGAAAAAAAAAGAAATAAAAAATGCAACTAAATAGGTAAAACAAAGAGGAAAAAATAACTAATTCTCACCTCCATACCTAAATTTTGCATTGTCCTTAATGCAAACTCTATGATGCACAAAGTAAAACAGATAAGAAGTGAAGTACTTACAATTGGTCGGCTGGTGAAAATCTGCAATTATCTTTGGTCTTGTTGAGGATGAAATCAAAAAATTTATTCTTTTTTTTTTGAATTTTTTTCTTTTCTCTATTTTCTTTTTTTTCTCTTTTTTTACAACTAAACAAGAAACTCTCAAACGAGAGAAGAATAAATTCTTTTTATTATTCTAAAATAAATAAAACAAACAATGTAGAATGAAGTGTTCAACATGAAGAGCTCGTATTCTGCATTGAATCATACCTTATTGTTGAAAATTCTTCCCCGGATTTTAAATAAATTCAGAATGATATGATCAATAATGTGCTGACATTCCAAGCATTCTGGAGTGTTCAATGATTCTTGCAACAATGTAAGATAGATATTATTGGTGTCATGCATTTTGAATTTCTTAATGTACTTAGACTCTTGATTTGTGAAGTTTTGTATTCTAGCAACTAATTCTTCTTTAACAACTTCCTCAACCTCAAGATTCAAGGTTGAGGTATGAAATTTTGGTTGTTTATTTTTTAAAAATCTAAGTTCATCAAGAAAGAGTTCTTTACAATTCAATTCAAAGCAGTAAATGTTTAACACAGTTTCATTATTCTCAAGAACCTGATCTGCTTTTTCTAAAAACTCTAACTCCTCGCCAAAAATTTCCACAAAACTCAAATCTGAATCTTCTTTTTCTTCTACTTCTTCTTCTTCTTCTGATCTTTCCTGAATGTAATTTATTTCTAGAGGCTGATTATTTGGTTGGTCCCCTAGATTAAAAATGTTGAGATCAGCAGTCAAATTTTTAAAGGACAGCTTCATTTGACCAGTTCTACAGTTGATGACAGCATTAGAAGTGGCTAAGAATGGTCGTCCTAAGATGACAGGTGTTTGTCCTTTAGGATTAGAAACGGGCTGTGTTTTCAAGACTACAAAATCTACTGGAAAAATAAAATCTCCAACCTTAATCTGAACATCATCTAACTCACCCATAGGAACCTTGACAGATCTATCAGCCAACTGCAAAGTGCAGCGGATTGGGTTCAGTACACCTACACTGAATATGGAAGCAAGTTGACACTGGCCCCTAAGTCTAAAAGCGCCTTATCAATGTGAGTATTACCAATGACGCATGAAATGATAGGAGAACCTGGATCCTTACGTTTCAAATATATGGGATTTGAGAGCATATCACTGATATTGGCGGCTAAAAGGACTTTCTTTAGAATATTTATTCTCCTCTTCTTAGTGCATAATTCTTTCAAAATTTTGGCATAAGATGGAATTTATTCAATTACATCTAAGAGAGGAATATTGACCTTAACCTGCTTGAATGTTTTTAGGATCTTCTCTTCTTGAGGGGAGTGTTTCTTAGGCTTGAGTCTATCTGGAAAAGGAGCAACTGGTCTAAACCTATCAAAAGTAGGCTCAGGTTCGAGTTCAGGTTCTTGGTCATCTGAGGGGGGTGATTGTTGAATAAATTCATCAGAAGGAGAAGAAGAAGGAATTTGTACTGGATCAAGAGTTTGACTAGGAGGAGTTCTTACTTGATTATCGACCTGTCTACCTGACCGAAGTGAATGGATTACATTCACTTGAGCTTCATAGGATGAACTGCATCCTGTGTCCTTAGGATTGACCACGGGTTGACTTGGAAATTTTCCTTTCTCTCTTTCACTCACGACACTAGCTAGTTGACCAAGTTAGGATTCTAATCTAGCTATAGCTTGAGTGTTGGAGTTGAGCATTTGTCTGGTTGATTGCATAAAGGAATTCAAAGTGCTGGACGTTTGAGTCAACATATTCGTGGTTTGAGTGGAGGCCTTAATTATGGTTTCCAAATCCCTTTCCAAGACATTGAGATGTTAATCCTGATCTGGATTGTGAGGAGTCTGAATTACATCTTGATAAAGAGGTGACTGATTTTGATACGGCAGATTGGGTTGTTGAAATTGTGGATGAGAATTGAAAGAAACTATGTTTCCCCTAGGAAATTATTGGTTTGAAGAGAGAGTGAAGTTTTGAGTTCCGGAGTGAGTTCCCTGATTACATGCAAAGTTTGGGTGATTTCTCCAACCTGGGTTGTAGGTTGGAGAGAATTGATCATTTGCGTAACGCTGGAATATAGCATTGACCTATCTTAATGGCTGATTATTTCCTAAGAGAGGACATTCTTCTGAAATATGAGATGGTGACAGACAGTTGTGACATCCTGAGGCTGAAACTTGATTGATTTGAGTCGAGGCTCTTTCCTTGATTTCTAAGGCTTCTAACCTACGTATGATTGTGGCCATCTTAGCTTCAGATGCAATGTTCGACTCTAAGGAAATACCACTGGACTTGGTTTGGGGAACTGATGACACTCGGTCATCACAGTGTTCCCATTGCATGGTTTTTTTAAAAAGACTCTCTAAAAACTCCCAAGCTTCATCAGCATTTTTCCTCATAAAATCCCTGTGGCACATTAACTCTAAGAAAGTTTTTGAAGAATAATCTAATCCCTCATAAATTATATGGCACAATCGCTATTTTTCTAAATTGTGATGAGGACATTAGATGAGAAGATCTTTAAATCGGTCAAAATACTTCTAAAAAGGTTCTCCCGGGATAATTTTAAAATTCATGATGCTATTTCTTAGCTTTACCGTTTTATGGATCGGAAAAAATTTCTTAAGAAAAACAGTGATAAATTCCTCCTAAGTTGTGATGGAATTTATGGGTAAGCTGTATAGCTATTTTTTACTTTATCTTTGAGGGCAAAAGGAATAAATCTGAGTTTGACTGCATCTTCAGTTAATTCTCTCATTTTAATCATCATACATATTTCTTTAAATTCTAAGATAAAAATATATGCATCTTCAGTTTCATTCCCTAAAAATTTTGGAACCATGTTGATATATTACGGTCGAAGCTCAAAGTTAGTTCCATTTGCCTCGGGGAGCCTAATGCAAGAGGGTATTGCATTCCTAGTAGGATAGCACATATCTTGAAGAACGGGTGAATTAGGATATGACATTTATGGAATTTATTCAAAATAAATTAATTGATGTGTATTATCCCTAATCCACATTTGCATACACCCAAAACAACTTCTTTTTATATTTTTTTTAAGGAAAAAAATAGTTTTTGAATAAAAAGGAAAAATCCTAACTAAAACAAATCAAAAGCAATCACTTTTTAATCACTCTAATTCTAGGGTTTAGCCTAACTCAACTAGACCGGCTCCTAACCAACAACTCCTAAAGTGAAAAGATTAAAGTTTTACCCAGATAGTTAGCCAGGTAAGGATAGTACTAGAGGGTGATCAGAGATCAATTAAGTACCTCGTTCCTTGCGGAGCGCTTTACGTAACCCCTAAACCTTACCTTAGACACCAACTAATCTGAGAAAACTTAAACCGGTTTACTTAAGGATTTCTTATTCTTTATTGAGCTCGAGTCCTTAGTGGCCAACGTCTAATGAGTTTTAGGAGGCTTGGGTTTGTGAAGTGAGGAATTAGTGATTTGTGGGTTAAGGAAAGGGTGATGAAATCCCTTACCTTATCTTGATTAGGAGGTTTTGCCCTTAAGAATGTTTTAAGTATGTGCCAAATCAAGTGCTACAATAACTTTGGTGAATTCCTACTAACTATATGAAATGCAACCCTAGAAATTAAAAGCGACTAAAAAGGATGGGAAAATCTTTTTTTAAATTATGGTCAACAATAATCAAATGTGAAAAGAGAGCTCTTGTTTGAATTTATTATCTTGTTAGTTAATGTCCAAGTGAAAGGTGAATTTTATTATGGTCAACAAAAAATAAAATCTTTTTTTAAATCCTAATTGTCTCTAATTGTGAAGCTAACTAAAAAGGGTGGAATTGAAAACGCTAGAAAGAAGAGTTACTTAAAAGCAATTCTCCAAGTTCTTGATCTTTAATCCAAGATTTTCAAGCTCCAAGCGGTTCCTTCACAAGAAAACACACAAGTTAAAGAACCAAAATAATAAAATCCTACTTAGCACCGTTCCCCAACAACGGCGTCAAAAACTTGATGCGGCATAATTATGTACCAAATTTACAAGTGCACAATTGATCAAGTTATAGTATAAAAAGATATCGATCTCACGAGGAAGGTGATTTTAAGAGATTATTAGAATTGATTCTTATGTTTTGTGCGTGACAAAAATAGGATTAAAGAATAAGTATGATTATGGAGAGAGATATGATGAGTGATTGTTTTGAATATATGCAAGTAACAATAAATTGAATTTTAGAGAAGAGAAGAAAGAATAAAAGAATAAAATAAAAGCCAAGAATAAAAAGAGAAAAAATCAAGAAAACAAAAGATGGAGAATTTAATTAAAGATATGAGAGATCTAGAATTGAATCCACTAGCTAATATCAATTATAAAATACAAACTATTCTCTTTTTATCATATTTCAACTTAGATTTATTAAACATAGACTATCAAACCATTTAAGGAAAGTATAACCTATCAAATTATCTTCTAAGACAAAATTATAATTCATGATAAGAATAACAACAAGATAGTAATCCTAAAATTCATAAGCATAACCTATCAAACCATTTAAGATAAGCATAGATTATCAAATTCTTCTTCTACCAATTAGTTCTCTAATTTATTATCCTAACAGGAATATTTAAGTTCAAGAGAATAATTCATACAATATAAAGGAAATTAGACTAGTTTCATACAATTCTAATATTTCTACAAGAATTAATTTCACATCTTAAGAAATAAAAGCAAAAAGAAAAAGAACTAATTACAAAAATAAAAAGGAAAGAAAAATCTAAACTATGAATAAAAAATAAATCTAACTACAAAGAATTAAAATCTAAACTACAAAATAAATTACAAAAATTAAATGCATGAAAATAAATCTACTCTACAAATCAAAGTGCAAAAAAAAATAAAAAGACAAGAAAATAAATCTACACTACAAGCATGAATGTAAATCTAACTAATAAGCAATAATAAAGAAATTACTAAAAAGAAATAAAAGAGAAAAATAAAAGAAATGCAAACCTTCAAATTGCTCTTCATCTCCATCATTATCATTCAACAAAGAGGAGAAATGAAAAATTTTAAGTGCAGAAAAATTATTTTATTAATTATAACAAAAGTTACAAATTTAAAAGGTCTTCTCAATTAAAAGTAACCCTCCTCTCCAAATAGAGTTATAAAATTTTTTACACCTCTAATCCCTCACTCTCTACCCTTATTTATAGTAAACATCAGTGAATATGAACCCTTGGATTGAATCCTTATCCAAAACCATCAAAAATCAGCCATTGATCTGTAACTGATTCGTAGCCATAGATACCAGCATCGATACTGGCATTAATGTCCAATCAAAAATCTATCTCTACAGATGGCTTCGTCTCATCGAGATAGGCGATTTTTATATTATATGTTAAATTCCGCCTTCTGGATTGAGAGATATCGTCGTTTCTTTGCAGCCAACTATCTTGAATATATTTTGTTTTCATAGTTAATTTTTTATTTATTTTCTCTGGCTTCTACAAGCTACTCGGCTTGATTCTGGGCTTGGGATTTTTGGCTCTTGCTTGTGTTCTTCATTTAATTCATGAGCTTTTGTTGAGAGATGAGATTTTTGGGCTTTATTCTTCATTAACCTGTAATTAAAGATAAAAACAATTATTAGTGGTATATTTATTTATTAAAAATAAATAATGATCGTATAAAATTGTACTAAAATATGATTATCATAGATCTTTTTATAAGATCGACTTATACAATGAAAAAGATTACAACCCTCGTCAAACAGCACAACGGACGTTTATCCTCCGCTACTTGCGTGGGATCTTGGCCTGTGACAGAGACGTTGATATCCGTGGACCACCAAACGATCAGATAAGATCAGATCTAGAGCTTCATTGATTCACAAAAGAATCAAGAAATTGAAGCAATTATCTCGACAACAGCGAGATAACCACTCTTCTCGAGATCACCGCAACAGGGCAATCTCAAGGAAAAGAATCGGGCTACAGATCTATCAAACTCCCATTCTTTATGCCGAAAAATTTGCTGAAGTCTCCTCCTCCTCTTTAAAATTCGTGGCTCTTCAGTCCCTAATTCAGCAGGGCTTCGCCAACGCTCGAGAATTCCAGATCTGAAAAAAATAAATGCCCTAGGACTGTATTTATAGGCTTCGGAACTCTTGTTTTCGGATAAAAACGGCTGATTCCCTCTTATCCTCAATTATAACCACTTAACCATATTCTTGGATGATATCAGATCAGTTGGAACAAATCTAGATGGTTAACGATAAAAAAAACAGCATTAAACCGCCAAATCAGCTTTTTTAGGTTGCAGAAACCCATGGGTGTCTCGGCGTGGCCGAGACACTTGTGAGTGTCTCGGCTAAGCCGAGACACCTTGGGTGTCTCGGGTTGGTCGAGACACTAAAGGGTGTCTAGACTTTGGCTCAAGGCTTGGTCTACGTGTTTCGTCCGTTTTCGCCGTATTTTCATTATCTGAACTCAGAATCACGCGATCCAGAATGTGTCAGAAATCTGATGAGGAGATCTATAAGCTTCCATGATTGAATCATGTGTGGAGCAAATAGGACACAAGGGGCGCTTCGTCTTTCGTAAGCGACGTGCAGCTCCCGGTTCATTCGTTTCCGTTATTCTGAAATTCCGTTGCTTCGCATGGTCCATCGACTCACTTCATGCGTTTGTCATCATCAAATGAGCTTTTATGACTCAAATAGTGACGTTCATCATCTTCTCTCTGTCTCTGTTCGCGGGAAAAATTGTTTTCTCTGATCTTATTGTTTCCATTAGCAACTGTTTATCGGTTACAAGGGATCCGGTCTTTTTATAAGATCCGGTTACAACAAAATCAAAGAAAAATCTTAAAAAGATTACAACTTTCCTTTTTTCTGGAACAAATCACAAGATCCTGTTTTGCGGTCTCTTGCTTGTGTGAGTTCTTTACCTGCGTCGGGGTTAATCCGTGGACCACCGCAAGATCTTGATCCGGTCGGATCTACACGGTATGACGGGTGTTATTTCACGAAGGAAATAACAGCCAGGGGGATTATTTCACCAAGGAAATAATTTCCCTAAGTAATCGAAATCGACCAAGCGAAATCGATACTCTTCTCGGGATCAAAAACTAAGTTTTGATCCGGAGGATGACCGTGTGGATCTCAGATCTGATCTCTCTCGAACTCTTGCCTTATTTGGTGTGGATGAACGCCAAGAACCAGATCTGAAAAGTCCAAAACTCCAAGATTCCAAAGCTTCAACCTTTTTTAGTCTTGAGCCTTTAATCCAACAGAGTTTCGCCTCCAAAAAATCCCTCTCTTTAGCCTTCAACCTCTCAAAAGTCCAACCTTTAAACAATGAGCCCTCCTTCTCTATTTATAGGTATTTCAATCCAAATCTGGGCTCAGATCTCGGCCCAGATCTAGGTGGCTCGGCCAGGTGGCTCAGCCACCTAGGTGGCTCAGCCAAGTGGCTCGGCCACCTAGGTGGCTCGGCTGGCCACCTAGGTGGCTCGGCCACCGAGCCACCAAGAGGTGGCTTGGTGAGCCACCTAGGTGGCTCGGTGAGCCACCTAGGTGGCTCGGCCACCGAGCCACCTAGGTGGCTCAGTGAGCCACCTAGGAGTGGCTCAGTTTTGGTCGAGCCCTCCAGGTGTTTACCTCTTTGCCTGTTTTCCAGTTTCGCGGTTTATCCAAACTTCATTGTTGATCTGGACTCTAATTTGGCAGTCCGGATCTTGATTTGGCAGTCCGGATCCCGATCTTGTTTAATGTGGTGGACTCTACGGTTGGATGACTCGTTGATTCATCGACCCGTTAGCTTGATTGGGCACGCGATTGGATGTATTCTATTGTTTGTGTGCGGTTCGTTAACCTCATCGCCTCGTTAATCAGCTTCGTCGCGTCTCACTTGTCTTCGGTGTTGTGGTCTAACGATCATGCTTGGATATATCGCCCGATTGTTCGTTGGTTTGTCGAATCACCGTGCCGAGCTGTGTTAAGGGACCTATAAGCAGTTTTATACACCTACAGATACCCCCTCTAAAGTATTTTAGCCTCATTCTTTTATAGAAGAGTTTGGAATACTTTGGATATGATTGTGACAACCTTCAATCGGTGTAACGGGACCTTGGAATGGCTTCTATTCTTGATTCTTTCAATCCTCCAGGCTATTCGGTGCTTTGTCGAATGTCTGCAAGGGTTCCGGTGCTGCATTTATTGTCTGACCGTTGTCGGAATTTTGAACTTGAAGTCAATTCCTGATTTTCTGATCTTTAGCTCGTGTTTGCTGTTTCAACATAGAACTGACTATCGATTGTTGGCGTTGAGTCTTCATTTGTAACACGTTGTCCGGCGTTTGAGCTTCATTGTGACGCGTTGTCCGGCGTTTGACACAGTTTATACTCGTACGTCTGCTGGAGTCTACACAGTTTAAGCTCTTAAGGAATTGGAGCGTGGCGGTGTTGCAGGACCAACTATTACAGTTGTTTCGTCTGCATATATGGATCTTATCCCGAATATGTTGGATGCTCAAGTCACGAGACCAACTAATGGAGCTGGTGCATCAATGACTCGCATTTATAGAATTTTTATCAAATTCTCAGCCATCAACGGGTTTGATGAGCCTTTACCGACTACCGTTTGAGTCGGGCTAGCACGCGGATTGTTTAAGTCTGTTCCGCATGTGACGTTAAGCTAAAAGAGTTAACCCTTTTAGTGCTACGATATTGAATACGTAGACTTCGTCTTTCTCCTGTGAAAAGACTAAACAGCGACGTGTATCAGACGTTGACTTAGGATTTTTGGTAAATCCTCAGCCTTCAACGGATTTGATTAGCCTTTACCGACTACCGTTTGAGTCGGGCTAGCATGTGGATTGTCTAAATCCGTTCCGCATGTGACGTTGTGCTAATGGAATGAACTCCCTTAGACTCACTGCTACAACTTCGAATACGTAGACTTCGCCATTGTTACGGGAATAGGCTACCCGGCAACGTGTATTAGACGCTGACTTATCCCTACTTAGGCTTCGGGATAAAGGTCCCCAGAATCAGGTTCTGGTGTCTTCTTGGCCAGTAAAAGACTAAACCGGCGATGCGTGTTAGGCATCGGCATATCCTTTCTTAGGATTCAGGATGAAATTCCCCATGCGTGTAAGGCATGGATTTTGGTGTTATTAATAACAACCTGCCACAATATTAAATATGTGGGCGGGTGTTCTTTTTAACGGTTAAGAACTAACCGGCAGCACGGGTTAGGCGCAGACTTATCCATGTTTAGGTTTCAGGATAAGATACCCCAGAATCGAACTCTGGTGTCTTTTTCTACGGAGAAAGACTAAACCGGCAGCGCGTGTTAGGCGCAGACTTATCCCTGCTTAGGATTCGGGATAAACTTCCTAGGACGAATCCTAGATTGATAAATTCTTAGAAAAGGTTGGTGTGGGAAAGGAAGAATTTTATATTCTATTTCCCGGTCTTCTTTTAGGGCAAAGACGAACCCGATGCGGGAGAGGAAGAATTTTACATTCTATCTCCCAACACTGAAGAGGAAGAATTTTATATTCTATCTCCAGTTAGAAAGGAGACTCGAGGTGGGATCTCCACCCCCAGAATCCGGAAAGGTGAAACTAAGAGTGGAATTTTCACTCCGAGAATCAAAAAGATTCGGATAACCCTAACTATCGGAAGGTTTGATTACCGAACTAAATATGAATTTCTCGTTTATCGAGAGTGAATTGTGGTTTTGGTCCTAACTGTAGGAAGATTTGACCAAGCGGGAGTTTGAGAAGACCCTAACTATAGGAAGGTTTGATCACTCGTTTTGAAAGTGGGCCTCTCGTTCATTGAAGGAATCGAGAGGGGATTTTGGTTTTGGCCCTAACTTTTATAGGTTTGACCTGATAGCAAAGGGAGTGGAATACAAGTAGCAGTAGAAATACTGGTTTGTATTGGCCACTCGATGAAGGGTTAAGTAATCAGGACTTAACACGTCAAGCTTTGGAAATTGCCATGAATTGGCGGACAGAAAATTTAGTGGATCCACCGTCAATTGACTTGATCAGTGGGGGATTTTTGTGAGGAAAGATTAATCTGTCAAAAGGATCGAATCTCGTCTCAACAAGATAATTCATGAGAATTAGTGAATTTGATAACAATAATGGAAAACATTCCGACATTTAGAGTTTAAATGTGGATGTTTTACTTATCACTTTTATAGTGATTGGGTTATCCCTAAGAATATCACCCGTGGTATTCTTTTGGGAACTTCCCGATACATGAATAATCCACCCCCAGTTTTCCTTGTGGAACTAGGTCCGACATTATACTCAGTTACATGACCGGGTTATCCTTAAGAATATTACATATAAAAAATTCTCCAGGAACTTCCCGTTAAAGAAATGAAACAGTTTAGACTCATATACATGTTGGAGTATCAGGGAGCAGTTTAACCTCTTATACCGGTCGGAGGATTGAGAAGCAGTTTATACTCTTATACTTGTCGGAGTCTTGAGAAGCAGTTTATACTCATATACTCTTCGGAGTCTTCATTCGACTTAATTGAGCGATATAACGCCGGCTTCAACCAAGGTTTGGATGCTATTCTTGAGAGTAAAGCAATCCTTAGTGGGATGAAGGATCCTCCTGTGATACGCACAGTACTTTGGATCCGTAGTATTGTCAGCTTCCTCCTGATTGACGATAGGTGGTAGCTTGATCTTGTTGTTTTCAAGGAGGGATTCGGAGATGGCTGGAACGTCTTCGTCCTTGAAGGAATACTCTTTTTGGAGTTTTGGATCCGAGGTCTTTTGATGCCTTCGGGGTTGTTGTTGCGACGTTTGATTATCACCAACAGCAG
The DNA here is from genome assembly GCA_022839385.1 of Asparagus kiusianus. Lineage (NCBI taxonomy): Eukaryota > Viridiplantae > Streptophyta > Magnoliopsida > Asparagales > Asparagaceae > Asparagus > Asparagus kiusianus. Next base: position 11,257 of record BQKN01036518.1, read on the forward strand.
CTGCAGGTGCCTTACCCTTACCACGGGAGGCGAAGTTCGAGTTCGGAGGATTAGTCGTCGATTGGCTCCTCTCGGCCTTCTTCTTTCGGAGGAAGCATTCGGTTTGTTCACCGCGCACCTTCAAGTCTTTCCAAGTGTTGGACGGTGCTATCCCCATTGCTTCCAACACGTCCAATACGAGGTTGTTGTGGAAAGTCTGGAGAATGAACTCCTCAGTGATCGGGTCCCGACAGTTCATCGCCTTGTTCCGGAACCTTTTGACGAAGGTATCAACCAATTCCCCGTCTTTCTGTTTCTCGTCAAGCAACGACCCGATGGATATCTCGGTATCGTCGTCGAAGAAGTTGGTGAGGAATTTAGTCTCCATGTCGTCCCAGCTATTCACACTTCCTGGCTTGAGGCGGCGATACCAATCGAAGGCGGCTCCACAAAGAGTGCCAACGAAGGACCGTACCATCAGAGGCTCATTACCAGAGATAACCCTAGGTGTGATTTGAAGTAAATTAAATGCTGAGTGGGTGAACCCTTCCCATCAAATGACGTGAAGTTAATTAGATTGAACTTCGCCAGATACGGGATTGATTCCCATTCTCTTGGGTATGGACAAGGAATGCCCGTCTTTTTCATCTCTTGAGCGGAAATCAACGTATTGATTTTGCTCTCGAGGTTTTTAATCTTCAAACTTTCATCTGTATTTTTGTTAGCACGATTCTGAGGTAGAAGTGTGGCATTATGACTAGCATTCTCGTTACCACCCCCTGCATTGACGGGGAGGATTATTAGCATTATGAGCTTCATCCGCATGTGTGTCCTCATCTTCCCGATTAACCTGGTTATGACGACTTGGTTCGCCTTGCTGGTTTGTCAGTGCTTGGATTTGTTGGTCATGCATTTCTCTCATATTCTGCATGGACATCTGCATTTTGAACCTGAAGCTCTCCTGTTGTTTGGCCATGGCTTCTTCGAGCATCTTGGCCACTTGTTCCGCACTTATCATAAGTGACTCGCGGGGTTGTCCCTCGTTGGATACCGTATTATCTGATGCGACCGCAGAGCCAGCATTCAATTCTTTATCTTCTGAAAGTGGTCTTGTCTGAATCCTACCATAAGTCGCTCGTATGATAGCTCCAGACTGCAGACGGGTTACACGTCGGGGTACTTCCGGAATCGACTCGGGATTATCCTGTGTCGATGTCCCTTTGCTGGTCATATTAGTGGTGACCCTTGGAAATTCTCCATCTTCAACTACCCTTCTTCTTTGTCGGAAACGCCTAGGCCTTGGTTTTGGCGTTTCGGTACGGAGCCTTTCGAAAACTAAAATTCTTTCGGGGACTATCTTGATGCAGTTGCACTCAGACAATACTACTCGAATGAGTTTGGAACAGGGGCACTGAGTTTCTAGTTTTCGAGGACTCCTTTTCCTGGTTTTACTCGTACCCCCAACACAATAGTACAACTCGTCGGCTTGAAGGTCGGAGTAACCTATCGTGTGTTGGCACGACTTCTCAGGTATAACGTTATCATCATCAGACGACAATGTTTCCTTCTGAGGGTGAACTGCCTTCTTTTGACTTTCAAGAGTCACGCGCCTCAAAACATGCCTTTGTGGACATGAGTTCTCAGCGGGCTCCTGGACTTCAATGTGCAAATTGGTGCGCGTAGCTGCCATGAACTCCTTGTCATGTTGAGGGTGGCGGCGACTCCCAGCATATTGAGTCGTTCGGGGCTTCTTTATCGGGCCCAAACGTTCTTGAACTGGAGCTTTGCATCTCTCATCGGGAAGTGGACCGAGGCGCTCCAAAACTGACCTTCTTCTTCGGGATGGTCCTGCGGGATCTCCAGGAGCAGCTATGGGAATTATTGGCGATTTAGGTTGGTTCGCCAGAGGTTGAACTTTTGCTGAAGGCTGCAATGGTTGCTCTTTAGCCTGAATCGCCGCTTCAGACTTTGGCCTCCATACTTGGCGGGTTGGTGACGGTTTCTTGGCCACTTCCTTCTGCAGTCTTCTGCGGGCTTCTTGGACTTAAGCCCGTGTCTGCGCTGACAGTGCGCGGCGCTTGCGAATGCGCTCCTCAAGTGTTGAACGATTCCGTTTGACACAGATCCATTCATTCGTTGGCGACTTGGAGGAGCTGTCATTCATTGGTTGTTGAGGCTATTTGCTTCTCTTGTTCTTCAGATCCGTGTTATAGCGGATTCCGTCAGTGGACTCCATTACCTTTGCAAATTGCCGCGCCAGGCATTGACGTCGTCTTTGGCGGGCTCTCTTTGAGAGAGTCACTATGCCCTCAGCGACGGAGGAGTTGGCAAGGACAGGTTTGATCTGGTTGGAGGTCGGTGGAGCTTCACCCGATGCAACTTCGGCATCAATTAGGGTGAGATCTTTGTTGGTATTCTCCACTTCTTCATACCAACGAACTTTTCTCCTGGAGGAGAACTTCTAAGATTTCTTGGACTTACAGGGGGAGGTGGATCCGGACGAGGATGATAGATACTCCTCGAACTTTTGTTGGTCGAATTCATACTCGACCTCCTCCTCGCCGGGATTGAGATCCGCGGCTGCGACGCAACGATCTCGGCAGCGAGATCAGTGGCTCCCACTGTGGTCGCCAGATTGTTCGTGGGAAAAATTGCTTTCTCTGATCTTATTGTTTCCATTAGCAACTGTTTATCGGTTACAAGGGATCCGATCTTTTTATAAGATCCGGTTACAACAAAATCAAAGAAAAATCTAAAAAAGATTACAACTTTCCTTTTTTCTGGAACAAATCACAAGATCCTGTTTTACGGTCTCTTGCTTGTGTGGGTTCTTTGCCTGCGCCGGGGTTAATCCGTGGACCACCACGCGATCTTGATCCGGTCGGATCTACACGGTATGACGGGTGTTATTTCACGAATGAAATAATAGCCGGGGGGATTATTTCACCAAGGAAATAATCGCCCTAAGTAATCGAAATCGACCAAGCGAAATCGATACTCTTCTCGGGATCAAAAACCAAGTTTTGATCCGGAGGATGACCGTGTGGATCTCAGATCTGATCTCTCTCGAACTCTTACCTTATTTGGTGTGGATGAACGCCAAGAACCAGATCTGAAAAGTCCAAAACTCCAAGATTCCAAAGCTTCAACCTTTTTTAGTCTTGAGCCTTTAATCCAGCAGAGTTTCACCTCCAAAAAATCCCTCTCTTTAGCCTTCAACCTCTCAAAAGTCCAACCTTTAAACAATGAGCCCTCCTTCTCTATTTATAGACATTTCAATCCAGATCTGGGCTCAGATCTGGGCCCAGATCTGGGTGGCTCGGCCAGGTGGCTCGGCCACCTAGGTGGCTCGGCCACCGAGCCACCAAGAGGTGGCTCGGTGAGCCACCTAGGTGGCTCCACCATTGTCACGCCCCGCTTCCCAAAATACCAGGGAATCAGGACGCGAGCAAGCCCGCGACGTATTAAACTGAGAAGAGATAAGTGCTAGACCCCGTCTTCTCAATCTAATACGCTAAGCGTCTGGAAACAATACAATGCAAAGGCACAGGTCCCCGATCACAGTAGCGAGAATATAATAAACAACACAGACAGAAAATATACATATCACAACTGAAATATCATCCGAGACACAAGGTTTGGGTCAAACATGCCCTTATTACAAACAGTTCAACTAAAATAGGAAAATATATAGTCCGACAAAATAAGAAGGAAGTACTGCAAGATAACTAAGCCGTCGAAAGACTAAAGGATAAAGTACTACATAAGTAAATGGAGGACCAATAACTAAGCTTCGGCTTCTTCTGCTCGGTCTATAGAGCACTCCTGTGGGGAATCATCTGGCTCCTGTACGACTCCGAACTGAAGCTGTCCATCATCTAAATCTGACGTACACCAGAGGAAACAGGTGTACGTCAGGGTGCAAGGCACACGGCAAGATCCCAAAAGGGAGAAAAGAACGGTCGTACGACCAATGCAATAATGGTAATAACAATGGAAACATGCAACTGAAATACTAATAATCTAAATATAATTTACTACTAGAATAGAATAATCATAATAAATCCAAGGGAAACAACCGAGTAACAAGTCGATCATGCAGCTAGCGATCAGAATAATCATCCAAGTACAGGGTTATACACTAGATGGAATTAATACTTAAAAATCTACAACAAGAGACGTAGTACGTCGAGCGAAATAATCCAAACAAGGAAACCCTCATGTATATACCATATGTCTCAAATTATAGATAATTAAATATTAATCCCGATCTATGTATAAAAAGAAACACAACTGGCCTACATCTCACAAGAATCCATAAATCCTAACCAAAGTGACGACACCGATTCACCTTGATCCAACAAACCAACTCCAGTGGCGACACCGATCCACTAGTAACAAGTCATGTAACTAGCCATTCTGTAACAAGACACTGGTTCACATCTCACACAGAGCCAATGCTCATATCATCGGATAACTGACTATCGCAAATCACAAATATCCCAACTCCTCAGACCCACCCCAGTGACTACACGAATTCACCGGCGTGAGCCTGGAATATAATCACAATCACATATATCACAGCTCCTCAGACCCACCCCAGTGACTACACGAATTCACCGGCGCGAGCCTGGAATATACATCAACAGCCTTATCCGATCACATGAACATGGACTTCCCCATCCCAACTCTCTTGTTTTCTAAATCAACCATATTCCTCATTGAAACTCGGGTTCACCACCTAAACTCAGTCAACACACCCACACATGTCACTAAGTCTGTTCATGACGCACGAGGCCACTAAGTCATGAACTGCTAGGGGTTCTCAAACACAATAGGAAACAATAAGTACAACCAATCATGCGCAACGATATCATGGCATATCACATAATCAAGATTAAGAAACATAGATCATGAAAAATTCATAATAATCATTTCTCTAAAATAAATCCTTTAAAAATATTTATAAATATCCTAAAAATAATTCCTTTATAAAATTTTCTTAAATTACTGAAATTATTCTAAATTGATACTTATTCTAAAATAAATTCTTTTAAATTATAATTATTCTAAAATAATTCTTTTGTCAAACAAATTCTATTGTTTTATTATAATTACTCTAAAATGATTTTTCATCAAAATAATTTATTATAATTATTTTAAAATGATTATTTTGTCAAATAAATCCTTAAAAATCATAAACTAATCTAAAATAATTTTATCTTATTTTATCTTTACAGTATCTATATTCAAAATATTATTTTTAGTATCATTCGTCAAATAAATCAGTACAGGTCATCACAGTATATGTATTACAATGTGAATGGTCATACGTTATTGTCCACAGTCCATTACGTCCACGATAGTTCTATACATTATAGTTCTCAGTCCAATATGTTCACGACAGTTCCGTATTTGTAACGAATAATTATTCGGTAATGAGTTCGTATGCATAATTAATCTGTGATCAATCTAAAATTGTGCTGAGCAAGAATATGGATCTTACAAGCAACTAATTAATTCACAGCGGGTCTAATAATTGAATGACGAGTCAAAAGAGTATCGGGATCTTGCCTCGGGTTCGTCGAATGATTCTACGTCGACGGCACGGGTCGGATCTGACGAGGAGAGCGCGGCACAGCGGGGAACTCCGATGAGGAACTACGGGATCTCGGCGACGCTCGTCGACGAGGTCGGAGCTCGTCGGAAGAACTGCAACTCGAGAGGGGGCTGTCGGCGTGGCTCGTCGGAGTTGAGGCGGGGTCGACGGGGTCGTTGAGGGCTTGGTGGAGGCGCTGCAGAGGGGGAGGCGTGCGGCTGCTGGCGGCGTGGCCGGAGGAGAACGAGAGGGAGAGAGAAGGGTGGCTGGAGGAGGTGGTTGAGGTTGAACGGAGAAGAAGGAGGGGGAGGACGACGGTGGAGCTCAGGGCAGCGGCTAAGGCGACGGCCGTGGGGCAGGCGGCGTCGGAGACGCGGGTTCGAGGGTCGGAGGCGATCGCTGGGAGAGGCGGCCGGCGGTGAACAGCGAGCTTGGGCGGCGGGTTTGGGTGCTGGAGGTGGTGGTGCTGGAGGCGGTAGAGAGGAGAGGCGGAGGAGGGAGAGGAGGAGAACAGGGGACGTCGGGGTGAGGTGGAACACGAGGGGACGGTGGATCGGAGAGAGGGCAGCGGGCGGAGAGGCTGGCGTCGACCGAGGCGGCGCTGCGGGGTTCGTCGACGTGGAGCTGGCGCTGGCGGAGCGGAGAGGAGGCTGGAGCTGGCGGTGGAGGTCTGGGGCTGCGGTGGGTTGTCGACGGCGGGGCTGCGGGGTTGGGCGAGTGGCGCTGGAGCTGGCGGCGGTCGGAGAGGTGAGCGGGGAGGCGTGGGCGGAGGAAGGAGGCGGCGGTCGATCTCGAGATCGAGAGAGAGAGAGAGGGAGAGAGAGAAAGAGAGAGAGAAGAGAGTTGTACGAAGAGAAAGAGAGAGTGTGCTGCCTTTAAATAAGAGAAAAAAAGAATAAAAAATTGAAAAAAAACAAAATAAATTATTGAATGCGGTGCGCGTGCAGCCAAAATTTTTGAAAAGAAGAGGAGGGAGAGAACGGGGTTGTTGGGTAGCTGATAGGGGTTTAACGCGGGAAGAAAAAAGCCGGGGTTATTTTCAAATGGGTTCAGGTATTTAAGCGAAAATAATTAAAAATAAATAATTTCGGGTACTTAAAAATTAAACTAATTACATAATAATTATCTACAAATAAAAACGTACATTTTGAGCTAATACAACAGTTGATATGAAACTGTCGAAAATATACCCGTATTGTACAATTAAACGGAAATAATTAATAATAAAAATATATTTACTTATATTTAAAATCAAATAATTATGTGATAATTATCTACACGATAAAACGTACCAGTTATGCTAATATGACAGCTGATACGTAATAATACAATAATTTACACAATTAATACGAAGTTAATAATTCAATGTAATACAAAAATTAATACGTAATAGTAATAATAATACAACGTATTATTTAAAATAATACGTAATAGTATTAGTAACACAACGTATAAATTTCCAGAAATTTTTATTGCACGTAATTAATTTATAAATATCAAAACCATTTAAATAAGTATATAATCAGATTTTTAAATCATAGAAAATTCTAGAAAATCAGGAAAAATACAGATATTCTTTTAAAAATAATAATTAAATATTTTAAAATACTAAAAATTTATTTTAACTAGTATCAAAATTTTACGGTCATTACAACCATGGCCGAGCCACCACTTGGTGGCTCGGTTTTAGCCGAGCCACCTAGGAATGGCTCAGTTTTGGTCGAGCCCTCCAGGTGTTTGTCTTTTTGCCCGTTTTCCGGTTTTGCGGTTTATCCGAACTTCATTGTTGATCTGGACTCTAATTTGGCAGTCCGGATCTTGATTTGGCAGTCCGGATCCCGATCTTGTTTGATGTGGTGGACTCTACAGTTGGATGACTCGTTGATTCATCGACCCGTTAGCTTGATTGGGCACGCGATTGGATGTATTATGTTGTTTGCGTGTGGTTCGTTAACCTCATCGCCTCGTTAATCCGCTTCGTCGCGTCTCACTTGGCTTCGGTGTTGTGGTCTAATGATCATGCTTGGATATATCGCCCGATGGTTCGTTGGTTTGTCGAATCACCGTGCCGAGCTGTGTTAAGGGACCTATAAGCAGTTTTATATGCCTACAGTCTCGAGCCGTGTGCGGGGACCTATAGGCAATTTTTGACGCCTACAGATACCCCTCCAAACTGTTTCAGTCTCGTTTCTTTTATAGATGAGCCTGAAATACTTTGGATATGATCGGTCCAACCTTCAGTCGGTGTAAAAAAACCTGTAGTTAGCTTTGATTCTTAACTCCTTCGATTTTTAGTCTATTTTGATGAATAGCTAAAGTTCTTCCGACGCTGCGTTTATCGTCTGGCCGTCGTCGAAGTTTCGAATCAAAAACTGGTGAGTATGCTTTAGCTCATTGATACGAGTTGCCGTGCGAGCACCCTTTGGTCGTGGAATTACCGAAAGGTGGGTTGAGAAGAAGATAACTAAAACATAAGAACAATTCAGTATGACGAAGGAAAATACCTTCTCTAGATTATGAAGAACAAAAGATTATAATCTCTCCCTCACAATCTCACTAGAATTGAGAACAACCTCTCAATCCTCTCTAAACCCTAATACAATGATTAGAATTTTTCTCTGATCTAAGATCTCATAGATGATCTAAGGTCTCATAGATGATCTAAAGTCTTCTTTAGAAACCCTAAACAACCATTTAAATAGGTGTACAAATGTGGATGATAATCTGATAACTAACCAAGCCCAAAACTCAATAGGAATTCGTGTAAACAGAAATCCCAAACAAATCAGGAAATTGTCGATGAGTCGACTCATAACTGAGATGAGTCGACTCATGACACATGGGTTGACTCATAAGCCCGCAGGTCGACTGGTCAGAGACTTCTGGCAAAACGGCTAGGTTTTGTGAGTCGACTCATGACAGACATGAGTCGACTCAACATGATGAGTCGACTCATGTACATGTATGAGTCGACTCACGAGCTGAAAACTAGATTCTTCGAATCTGCTGCTCGTCGTCTCGTTCCACGTTTCCATCTGCGTTCTATTGTACTGTTTTACACCTCTATTCTCATGCTATTATGAGAATCATCTATCCTCAAGCTCCCATGAGGATCGCTAAGTTCCAAAGAGAGATACACCCGTATTATAGGTCCCCCCTTTAAGAACTTGAAGTCACGTTCAAGTTAGAACTTTTGCTGAGGAAACTCTCGAGCTCCTCCATCTTTTCTGCACCATCTGGCCTTTCTAGGAACCTGATATCGACGTACAACTAGAAACGACTCCTTTGCTCCTTGCCTTATCGTAGTCGTCTTCCGCTCCAACACGTAATCCTCTTTCGATGGCTTTTCTCGAAGACTAATGAATAGCGAGACAAACTTCTTGCTTGCGTTCACTAATCTCTTTGCTTGCGTCACCGTCCCCAAGCTTGTCTCCCTCGGAAGAGATGTCGAACAAAATATGAACTTCTCACCATCTTTAGTGAAGGTGTACTTCTGAGCTCACCTCTCGTAGATCACATATCTATCCCATAAGTACGAATTACACAGTATAATCTGACAAACATCTAATAGAACGACATTGCATGTGACCTCGTTAATATACGACTCGTGGAGCGCAAATCTGACAATGCATTGATCAACTACACTCAGTTTCTCCTCCTTCTGAATCCACCCCAATGGATAGGGCTTCGGATGCTTGACTGTCTTCAGACCCAGCTTCTGAACCAAGGCTTCGGATATTAAATTCTTCTCGCTGCCCGAATCAACAATGGCATCAACTAAACTGGTCTTCACTTGCAACTTAAGAACAAAGAGTTGCTCTCTTGGGTCATCGTCCTCTTTCGTGGTCTGCTTCCCCGCCATAAGGTTGAGACTGTTGTTGGGCTCTATCATCCCCGGGACTTCTTTCGGACCTTGAGCTATCATGTATGCCTTTTTCTCCTCCTTCTTCTTCAACCCTCTTGGCTTGAGATGGGGATACTTCTCCCAGCACCGATCAGCTGTGTGCCATGTGAGAACTTTCCCTGGATCATCCTTCTTCTCCTCCTTGTTCTTGGAACCACTAGACTCACCACCTGTTTGCTTCACACCTTCTTTTGCCATGTTGCACTTCTTTTGCTTGCCTTCGATGGCAATAGCCTTCACGCTCGCCTCTGTAATAGTCTTGACTGTGAATAACTTCATCTCCTTTCGAATGTAATCGCTCAATCTCGTCATATACTTCATAAACACGGAATATTCCTCCGTCGTAATATTGAGGACCATCGCCTATTGCTGGAACTCCGTGGTGTATTCTTGAATGGTTTGATTGATTCTTTGGCGCAAGCCGTACCACTTGTATCATCGCTCCTCAAGGAATCCCACCGGGTAGAACTGCTTCCTCAGTAACTCCTTAAACTTGTTCCACGACACCGCCTTCTTCTCCTGCTTGCAGTAGGATTTTCACCACGTCAACGTGTGTCCTGAAAGCTTCAAAGTCGCGAACACTATCTTCTCTTTTGACGAATAGCCATAAAGAGTAAAATATGTCTCCATCCGCTCAATCCAGTCTTTAAGCCTATCGACGTCAACACGCCCATCATAAACAGGAATCTCCACCTTGAAGTCAATCTTCAGGTTCTGATAAGAATTCTTACCCCCTTGACACAATGCAGCCTTAACGGTCTCCTCCTCCTCGTCAGAATCTGAATCTACTCTCTCCACATTGGACTCAACAATTTTCTTCGAAGAAGATACACCTTGTTTGCTACCTCCATGGATAAGACTGACGAGTTGTGTGAGAGTCGAACCTATCGTCTCGATCTGCTTCTTTAATGCATCAATCCTTACTGAATTGTCTCCTTCAGCCATCTTCTTCCTCCTTAAAACCAGGACTCCTTCCAATAGAATAAGGATCTCACCAAGCTTCTTGTATTGCGATCGAGTCAGGACCATACATAGGATGCCCCCTTCACTAGATCTGATTACTCTGATACCAACTTAATACGAGTTGTCGTGTGAGCACCCTTTGATCGTGGAATTACCAAAAGGTGGATTGAGAAGAAGACAACTAAAACACAATAACAATTCAGTATGACGAAGGAAAATACCTTCTCTAGATTATGAAGAACAAAAGATTACAATCTCTCCCTCACAATCTCACTAGAATCGAGAACATCCTCTCAATCCTCTCTAAACCCTAATACAATTATTAGAATTTCTCTCTGATCTAAGATCTCATAGATGATCTAAGGTCTCATAGATGATCTAAAGTCTCCTTTAGAAACCCTAAACAACCCTTTAAATAGGTGTACAAATGTGAATGGCAATCTGGTAAATAACTAAGCCTAAAACCTAATAGGAATTCGTGTAACAAGAAACCCAAACAAATCAGGAAACTGTCGATGAGTCGACTCATAATTGAGATGAGTCGACTCATGACACATGGGTTGACTCATAAGCCCATAGGTCGACTGGTTAGAGACTTCTGGCAAAATGGCTAGGTTTTGTGAGTCGACTCATGACAGGCATGAGTCGACTCAACATGATGAGTCGACTCATATACATGTATGAGTCGACTTACGAGCTGAAAACTAGATTCTTTGAATCTGCTGCTCGTCGTCTCGTCCCACTCTTCCACCTGCGTTCTACTGTACTGTTTTACACCTATATTCTCATGCTATTATGAGAATCGTCTATCCTCAAGCTCCCATGAGGATCTCTAAGTTCCGAAGAGAGATACACCCGTATCACTCGTGTCGTTGAGTTGACTTTGAACTAACTACCTCCGTCACAACGTGTTGATTTTTCATCGCAACGTGTTGACTGGCGTTGACCTAGGGTTACGTGTTGACTGGTGTTAACCTAGGGTTTCGGATCTCCCGGCGTTAACTTTTTATCTTAACGCGTTGACTGGCGTTGACCTAAAGTTACGCGTTGACCGACTTAACCTAGGGTTTCGGATCACCTGATGTTAACTTTTCATTGCAATGCATTGACTGGCGTTGACCTAGGGTTATGCGTTGACATAGGATTTCGGATCGTCCGGTGTTGACTTTTCATCACAATGTGTTGACTGGCATTAACCTAGGGTTACGCATTAACCGACGTTAACCTAGGATTTCAGATCGCCCGATGTTGACTTTTCATTACAACGCGTTGACTGGCATTGACCTAGGGTTACGTGTTGACCAATGTTAACTTTCATCGCAACGCGTGGTAGTCCCAAGTGTTGGGGTTGTAGGACCAACTATTAAAAGTGATTTATCTGCATGTATGGATATTATCTTGAGGTTGTGGGATGCTCAAGTCATGAGACCAACTAATAAAGTTGATACGTTAATGACTCTCGTATTTATAGGATTTTTGGCAAACCCTCAGTCCTCAACAGGTTTGATTAGCCTTTACCGACTACCGTTTGAGTCGCGCTAGCATACAGATTGTTTAAATCCGCTCTACACGTAACGTTATGCTAAAAGAGTTAACTCTTTTAGTCCTATAATATTGAATACGTAGACTTCATCTTTATCATGTGAATAGACTATCCGATAGCATGTATCAGATACAGACTCAGGATTTTTGGCAAATCCTCAGCCATCAACGAATTTGACGTGCCTTTACCAATTATCGTTTGAATCGGGCTTACATACGGATTGTTTAAGTCTGTTCCGTATGTGATATTATGCTAAAAGAGTTAACTCTTTTAGTGCTACGATATTGAATACGTAGACTTCATCTTTCTTACGAGAATAGACTATCCGGTAACGTGTGTTAGGCGTTGACTTATCACTTCTTAGGATTCAGGATAAAAATCCCCAGACTTGGATTCTGGTGTCTTCTTCAATCGATGAAAGACTAAACCGACAACGGGTATTAGGTGTTGACTTATCCCTACTTAGGATTCGGGATAAAATTCCCCGTGCGTGTAAGGCACGGATTATAGTGTTATTAATAACAACCTGACACAATATTGAATATGTGGGCTTTTGTCCTTTTTACGGCAAAAGACTAACCGGCAACGCTATTAGGCGCTGACTTATCCCTTCTTAGGCTTCGGGATAAAATTCCCCATGCGTGTGAAGCACGGATTTTAGCGTTGAAGGATGATGTCTTCTCTTGGGGCAAAGACGAATCCGATACTGGAGAGGAAGAATTTTATATTCTATCTCCAGGTCTTCTTTTAAGGTAAAGACGAACCTGATGTGGGAGAGGAAGAATTTTATATCCTATCTCCTAAAGCTGAAGATGAAGAATTTTATATTCTATCTCCAGTAAAAAAGGAAACTCAAAGTGGGATCTCCACTTCAAGAATCTGGGAAAGTGAAACTAAGAGTGGGATCTCCACTCCGAGAATCAAAAAGATTCGGGTAATCCTAACTGTCGGAAGGTTTGATTACCTAAACTAAAGGTGGGTTTCTCGTTTATCAAGAGTGAATTACGGTTTTGGTCCTAACTGTAGGAAGGTTTGACCAAGATAGAAATTTGAGACGACCCTAACTATTTAAAGGTTTGATCGTTCAATTTGTGGACCTCTCGTTCATGGAAGGAATCAAAATGAGATTTTGGTTGTGGTCCTAACTATTTAAAGGTTTGACCAAGAAGGGAATATAAGATGATCCTAACTATTTAAAGGTTTGATCGTTCAATTTGTAGACCTCTCGTTTATGGAAGGAATCGAGAGGGGATTTTGGTTATGGTCCTAACTATTTAAAAGTTTGATCAGGATGGGAATTTAAGATGACCCTAATTATTTAAAGGTTTGATCGTTCAATATTTGGACCTCTCATTCATGAAAGGAATTAAGAGGGGATTTTGGTTGTGGTCCTTGTAGGCGTTGAAAATTACCTATAGGTCTCTACGAACAGCTCAAAGCTAAGAGAAGACGAGGAACATCACTATCCAAGTTATATAAGCTTGATTGATGTCGACGAACGCTTAAAGTGAATCGACGAACTACGTGAAGTAACGAAGTTTCAGAATAACGAGGATACAAATTGATCGGAAGCCCCGCGTTGCTTACAAAAGGCGAAACGCCACTTGTATCCCAGCCTAATCCATAATGATCTAATCATCAGAGCCTATAGAAATCCTCACCGGCTTTCTAGTGCACTTTGAATCACTCAAATCCGAGTTCGGATGAAAAAGTTACGGCGAAAACGGACAAGTGTGCAAAAGGAAGCGTCTCAGCCTGAGTTGAGACACCCCGAGGTGTCTCGGCCCAACCAAGACACCCCAAGGTGTCTCAGCACCCTAAAAACTGGCCGTTATGCGGTTTTAACCACCCAGGCTTCCTGGAGCCTATAAATACAGTCCCAGGACTTTATTTTTTGGGGAGATATGGTATTTTGGAGATTTGGCGAAGCCCTGTCGGACTGAAGATTGATCGAGTTCTTCAACACAAGAGAGAAAGTTTCTTCAAATCTACGTCACCCGCGCCCGTTCCTTAGGATTATCCCGTTGCTATAATCTTAAGAAGAGCAATTATCTCGCCGTTGTTGAGATAAGCGCTTCTGCTTCTAGATTCCTTCACGAATCGACAAAGTTTTGGATCTGATCTAATTGTCAGGTAGTCCACGGATATTGACATCCCCATCACCGACTAAAAACCCACGCAAGCAAGAAACGACTAACGGATCTTGTGTTATTTTCGAGAGAGTTGTAATCCTTTATTTCTTTCTTTTGTTGAATATTTGAATTCTTTGTAAACAATTAAAATTATAATGAATTCAGCAATGAAGGCAACTTTCAGCGAAAACAAACTAGCGACCATAGTGGGAGCCAACAGCCTCGCTGCCGAGGCTGTCGTGACGCAACCGGCAATCAAGATCCGGGTGAATGAAGAGATTGAATATGAATTCGATCAGCAAAAGTTTGAAGAGTACCTCTCTTCCTCCTCCCCCAGATCCGCCTCTCCAAGTAGGCGCAGGAAGGTCTCCTCTTCCAGAAGCACTCGTGGGATTTCAAGTTTGAAGATCAAGGATCCCCTCGTCGCCGCTACACTCACGCCCCGCGACGCCCCTGCGACGTCCAAAGAGGTCAAAGCTGTAGATCCGGACTTCTCCTCTGCCATGAAGATAACTGATGAAGGCGCTCCAACTTTGTCGAAGAGGGCACGCCAAAGACGGCATCAACGCCTTGCGCGACAATTAGCCAAGGCTTTGGAGTCGATGGATGGGATCCGCTATAATGAGGATCTGAAATCTAGGCAGCGCCGAGAACAACAACGGCGAGCAACCAACCCTTCCTCCAAGATAGAAATAAACGAATGGGTTCGTGTCAAAAGGACCCGCCCCACCCTTAAGGAGCGAATCAAAAAGCATCGCGCATTGCTCGCGCATGCCCAAGTCCTTCTGCAGAAAGCGAAAGAGATGCAGAAGGAAGAGACAGTTAAGAAGTCGCCCAAACACAAACAGGTGTGGGTGTCGAAGGCAAAATCAGTGCCTAAGGCAAAAGTGAACGAAGTCACCATCCGGCCTTCGCCAACTTCAGCTCCCATTTCCCTTGTCCCCTCACCTCCGATGGAGCCGTGTAGTAGCATGGATCTCATCAAATCCAGAGTTTCTTTGAAAGATCACCTTAGAGATCGAGGTAAAGCACCCATGAAGGAGCTATTGGGACCATCGAAAGGTTCCCAAACAACAATTTAGACTGGGGGTTGTACCAATCATCCCAAGAATAATAATAAAGGAAAGGCTACTGTTACCAACCGCATTGGATTGTGAGTTGAAGTTCGAGAGCCCGTTAGAGTTTCACGCTCACAAAAGCGTAAATCTGAACGAGTGACTCTTGGGGACGCCAATAAAGTGTCGTATCTCCAGAGGGAAACATATTTGTCCGATGATGATGTTATACCTGGGAGGTCGTGCCAACACTCTATGGGTTGCTCCAGTCATCAAACTGACGAGTTATACTATAGGGCTGGGGTACGAATAAGTCCCAAAAAAGAGACGTTCCAGACACGGATTCTCACTGTCCGTGTGCCAACATAATCAAGGCAGTATTATCAGAATGCTGCTGTTCTAAAGCCCCATGAAGAGTTTCGGTATTTAAGAGAATCTCCACCAGAACGTCCGAGGCCAAACCAAGGCATTTCCGTAGGAGGAAACCTTCCCTCCGAGACAATGAATTTCCAGAAGTGTCCGTCAACATGACCGGGAGAGGGAAGTCAACGCGACACTTTAGCCCGGATCAGTTTGTTGCAGTATCCCAACGTATGACCCAATTGTGATCAGGAACCATCAGACAAAAGAATTACCAAAGAATGCAAAAGGGACTTCCTTCAGAAGAGGAAACGTCGGATGTTTGCTCAGATGCTTACTCGGTGATGGCTTCCGATGATACTGAATCCAACACGGGACAATCATACAAGTCATTCATGATTAGCGCCGAGCAGATGGCTAAGATACTTGAGGACGCTTTGACCAAGCAGAAAGAAATTTTCAAATTTGAAATGGAAATGGCTATACAGCAAATGAGAGAAATGCATGACCAGTAAATCGCGGCACTGACAACTCATTAAGGAGAATCTAGCCGTCGTAATAATCCTAACCAGGGTGACAACGAGCGGGAAGTGGATGAGAATGTTAACATGAACATTCCTCCCGTCAATAACAATACTGGGGGTGGTCCTTCGGATGATAACAATACAAAAGAAGACCATGTTACTTCTCCTTGAAACCACTCGAAGACAGATACAGGTGAAGATAAGAAGATGAGGGATTTGGAGAGCAAAATCAATGCGTTGATGAGTGCTCAAGAAGTAAAAAGGTCCGAAATACCATGTCCATACCCAATGGAGTGGGAATCAATTCCATACCCGGCGAAGTTTAATTTGATCAATTTTACACCGTTTGACGAAAAGGATTCTCCTACACAGCACTTAATATATTTCAAGTCCTACTTAGGAATAATATCCAGGAATGAACCTCTAATGGTGCGGTCATTCGTTAGCACGCTTCACGGAGCAGCCTTCGATTGGTATCGCCGTCTTAAGCCGGGGAGTATCAGCAGTTGGGATGATATGGAGGACATGTTTCTAACAAACTTCTTCGACAATGACACCGAGATTTCAATCGGTACACTATTTGACGAGAAACAGAAAAATGGTGAGTCGGTCGAAAACTTCGTTAAAAGATTCCGGAACAAAGCAATGAACTGCAGAGATCCGGTCAGTGAAGACTTCATCCTCGAGACTTGTCACAATAATCTGTCATTGGACATCCTCGAAGCTATGGGAATGGCACCACTAAAGACTTGGAAAGACTTGAAAGTGCAAGGAGAACGAGCCGAACAATTCCTTAAAAGGAAGAAGACCGAGAGGGGTCAGACGGCAAATAATACTCCACAACATAATTTTGTTCCAAAGGGTAAGGGGAAAGCATAAGTGAATGCAGTGGATGCAAACTAAACAGTCAATCGCAATCGCAACAACAGCAACAGAAGGCGGCTCAGCAGTCACGGTGACAACAACAGCCTCAGAAACAGAAGACTTCAGAACCAAAATTCCCGAAGGTCTACTCATTCAAGGAGGATGAAGTCCCCGGTATTTTCAAATACCTTATAGAGAATAACAAGATCAAGTTGCCTCCGATCCAAGATCAGGAAGATGCTAAAAGAGTTAACGACCCAAAGTACTGCGCGTTTCATAGAGCGGTGCATCATCCTACCAAGGCATGATACGCCCTCAAGGATAAGATCCAAGCTTTAATCGATGTTGGGGTCATCACTATGAAGCAACCAAAGGAGAAGAAGGTGGGTGCGAATGTAGTATCGATTAGCTTTGGATCTGTTCCCTTGAACTGGTTTCAGCCTGAGCCAGTAATAAACGTAACGGTGAAGACCGTGAACGATGATCCTCACAAGCAATGCCAAAAAGAACTTGTGCCACACACAGCTCTAAATGGCAAGATTCTTTGGGTTCAGCCTGATCTAATTACAGACGAACAACGGACTGGATCCTCTTCCAAGAAAAAGTCAAAAGGAAAAGGTAAGTCTTGTTGCGGAGCCTCTGCTATTCCAGGAGAAGATGACGACAGAATTCCTGCCTTCTCGCTTTCTAAAGATGAACAGGAGGCCTTTGTAACCCGGAGTGGGAACGAGTATCACTTTAAGTATCCAGACGCTTTCGAACAATTAGCTAAACAAGGGGTAACTAAAACCGCTCCCTCTAAGACATTAGCGGAAATGGGAGTTATCACAACTCCCCCGATACCCATAGTTGCGGAAAAGACCTAACAAAAGCAAAAATGGAAAGAACCCTTATGCCTAGAGGGTTAAAACCTGAAGCAGTCTCGATTCAATCATCCGATTGGGAGAGACAAACCGGGAACTTCAAGCTCCCCACCCCATTTCGATATTATGATGCATTTAGATAATATACCGGCTCGAATAACCCTATATGAGTTGCTGCGTCTTTCAAAGGACACAAGGGAAACGTTACAAGAAGCCTTGACCAATTCTGAAGCTTTCCTGACTCGGATCAAGCCATCTTCTGAAGAACCAGAGCCGTTAGTCCAACACTGCAATCTCGCGGCACACTAGTTTCCCTGCATTTCCTTCACCAAAGAAGACATGCAGACGAAGAATTCAAAACATGATCGGCCTTTGTACTTCACCGGGAACATTGGTTCTAGCGTTGTCAACCGGATCCAAGTAGATCCGGGTTCCGCTGTCAGTATCATGCTACTCCGATTGATGTACAATCTCGGAATACCGACTAGTAAGCTAGCCTCCACAGGAACTACAATCTACGGATTCAACACCAGTGGGTCCAGACCATTAGGAAAAATTCGAGTGAAGTGCCAGATCGGGGATTTGAAGTCAGAAGTCACATGCTACGTGATTGACGCAGAGACCTCCTATAACCTACTGTTGGGTCGACCGTGGATCCACGGTAATCTTATAGTCCCATCAACTCTTCATTAGTGCCTCAAATATGTGGACACTAATAACGAAGTCAAGACGGTGGTCGTGGATAAGCAACCGTTTAAGGGGTTGAAAAACTATTTTACCGACTCCCTTCTCTACGGCGCCGAATCCGATACTGAACCATCGGCCCAAGGGACGGACAGCGGGGACGAAGCTGATATCGAAGCTGGGTTTGATTATGATGGTGGTTTTGTACTTAATAATATTGTACCCATTGTAATCAATCTTGATGATGAAGAATCATCGGAAAGTAGTTGTAACTGGCAACTTGCCGAGGATATTGCAATAAATGATGATTTAGAGTACTCATTGTGTCTTGATAATATCACAAAGGGGCTGTACGATAACCCTGACTTGTACATGCCACTTCAATCATTTTGCATGACAAAAAACAGGTACAGGATCCATTCGGAATGACACTTGTCATTCCTGCAAAGACAGGGGGTGAAAAAGAAGTTATCTATGGTAAAGGAAGAGAATCTCCGATTCCAGACCACTTCTTAGAAGAGGAAGACGATGATGATAAACCTGCCCCTCATCTATTTAGATATAACACAAAAGTACGTAATCTCATGGAGAAATACGGATATGACTTCACGCTCAGAGAAGGTCTTTGCTTTGGTCGAGGTCCGTGAGTTCCGCCTCGAATGGCCTATGTACCAAAAGGAAAACCCGACGACTATTATCGCCATAGAAGAGGTTTAGTCTATGTCTCCTCATCCGATGACGAATGTTGCTAGAAAGTCATTGATCAGATTGCTAACAAAGGTAAGAACGGGTATTCTTCTGATTCTTCAGCTTGGGATTCTGACGCTAGTCTTGGAGAAATGTTCAAAAAGCTAATGTCGAACATGGCTACGGTCGACCCTGCGACAATAGAGGAAGACAATCAGATACCAACTTGGGAAGATCCTTGGGTTCATCACCTGAATATGCAGTACAGTGATAGATTTGAACAAAGAGAACCTCCCACCGAAGATCAAGTAGTCCAAGTGAATATGGATAATAAGAATAATCCGAAGCCAATATTCACTAGTGACAGCCTCCCGCCGGATGAGAAAGAAGAGTTAATCTCTCTTATCAGGGAATACATCGATATGTTTGCCTGGAATTATGAAGATATGCCAGGACTCAATCCAAATGTAGTAGTGCATCGTCTCAATATTAAGTCAGATGTCAAACCTGTCAAACAACAACAAAGACGGTTTCGTCCACAGATGATGGAGGCAATCGAGTCCGAAGATAAAAAGATTATTGACTCGGGCTTCGTCAGGGAAGAGCAACATCCCGAATGGCTTGCCAATATTGTCTCGGTCCTTAAGAAGAATAGGAAAATCAGGGTTTGTATCGACTTTAGAGACCTCAACGTTGCCTGCCCAAAAGACGATTTTCCTCTTCCCATCACAGATGTCATCATCGACAATACATGTGGGTTCAAGAGAATGTCCTTCATGGATGGATTTTTTGGTTATAATCAAATAAAGATGCATCCAGATGATAAAAAGCATACCGCGTTTAGGACACCCCTCGGCGTTTTCTGCTACACGGTCATGCCCTTCGGCTTAAAGAATGCAGGTGCCAAGTACCAGAGGGCTATGTCAAAGATTTTTCAAGAATATCTCTGGAAGACTGTCGAATGCTACGTGGATGATCTCTTTGTGAAAAGTCATGAAAAAAATGATCATATTAAAGACCTGAAGACAATGTTTGATCTGATGCGGACTCATCAATTGAAGATGAATCCTACCAAATCTTTCCTCGGAATGTCCAGCGGTAAATTCCTTGGATTCATCGTTACCACCAAAGGTATTCACATTGACCCTGATAAAGTAAAAGCAATTAACGAGTTACAACCTCTGAGAAACCTCAAGGAGCTCAGAGGATTACAAGGACGGTTGGCTTATATCTGTCAGTTCATCTCGAACCTCTCAGGAAAATGTTAACCATTCTCCAAACTCACAAAGAAGGGCGTATCGTTCGTATGGGACGACGCTTGTCAAAAGGCGTTCGAGAGTATTAAAGAATATCTCTCAAAACCTCCTGTACTCATTGCACCAAAATCGGGCAAACCGTTCTTGATTTATATCAAGGCGATGAGCCACTCATTAAGTGCACTACTTGTACAAGATGACGATAACGGTCATGAACAGGTAGTATATTATCTAAGTTGAACCTTGGTAGGTGCCGAATCTTGGTATCCCATGATCGAAAGGGAATGCCTTGCCTTGGAGTTCGCAATTCAGAAGATGCGACATTACCTGGTTGGATAGACTATTTATGTTATCTCCAAAGTTAACCCAGTCCGAGTGTTCATGACACAGCCGGCTTTCATGAATTGGTGGTTAGCAAAATGGACCTTGCTCTTGTCCGAATATAACTTATACTTTAAACAATAGAAGTCGGTAAAAGAACAGGCCATCTGTGACCTCCTGACAGCTAACCCAACTACGGATACTGTCGAGATATATGACGATCTGCCAGATGAAACCCACGAAGTTAACTCAACTTCGCATCAATAAGTGTGGTGTTTGTACTTCGATAGCGCTTCTCGAGCAACTAATGTAGCAAGTGCTCCTGGATGTTCTAAGATTTCTTCTGGAGTTGGAGTTGTCTTAGTTTCGCCAGGAAAACATGTGATGCCTCGAGCCTACTCGTTGACTGAGCCATGCTCAAATAATGTAGCCGAGTATAATGCATTACTCATAGGACTCAATTTCGCTAAAGAACTATGGGTTGAGTATCTCGAAGCCTTCAGTGATTCTCAATTAATAGTTAAGCAAGTTCAAGGGGAGTATGAGGTCCGAAGTCAAGTTTAATACCATATCATAAGATGGCTGTGGAGATGGCAGAATCATTCGAAGGATTCTTCATCGAACACATTTCGTGATTACAGAACACATACGCAGATGCGTTAGCAGCATTAGCCGTATCCCTGGCGTAGCCTCCTGAAACAGAACAGTTTGTTACGGTAAAGACTCACCAACTCTTGGTGCCAATCTACAATGAAAATGGCGAGGAAGAGGATGTTAAGGAAGTATATTCAACTCAGGTCGAGTTTGAACCCCGAGATTGGCGTTTCCCCATCATCGATTATATCTTGCATGGAATCTTACCAGAAGACGTGAAGGAAAGGGATTCAATCTGACGAAGAGCACCGAGATTCTACTATAATACAGAGAGTCGAACGTTGTACCACAGGGGGTACGATGGTTTGCTATTACGCTACTTATCGACTAAAGAAGCTGAAGAGGTCCTTAAGGAAACACACGAAGGGATTTGCGGTGCACACCAACCCAGCCCCAAACTTTCTGACCGAATCAGAAGAATGAGATATTTCTAGCCTACTATGATGAATGACGCAGTCGCATATGCTCGAAAGTGTCATGCGTGTCAGATACATGCGAATTATATACATCAACCTCCGGAGCATCTGCATCCTTTGGTGACATCATGGCCATTTGAGACTTGGGGAATGGATATTGTTGGTCCTATTAATCCCCCGTCAGTCAAAAGTGATCGATTCATCCTAGCAACTACTGATTACTTCTCCAAATGGGTTGAAGCGATTCCACTCAGAGAAGTTAAGACAAGCAACGTCATTGCATTCATCAAACACCATATTATCTACCGGTATGGTGTCCCAAGATGAATCATACATGACAACGGTCCTTAATTTGTCAGTAATGCCTCATCAGATTTTGTGAGAAGTTCAAAATTCAAGACGTCTCGTCGACAGCTTATAACCCCACAGCAAATGGTTTAGCTGAAGCCTTTAACAAGACTATCATCAAGCTCTTATCAAAACTCGTGAAGACTAACAAACGAGATTGGGATGATAAACTCGGTAAAGCCCTGTGGGCTTACCGCACCACAGTTCGTACACCTACTAGCGCAACTCTGTATTCTTTAGTATACGGATGTGAAGCCGTCCTTCCGTTAGAAATACAAATTCCATCTCTTCGAATCGCTCTCGTAACCCAGATGACGACCGAAGAACAACATCAGAAACGTCTCAAAGAACTCGAGATGCTCGACGAAAAGCGTTTAGAAGCTCAACAGCATATTAAGTTCTACCAAGCCAGAATTTCCCGAGATTTCAACAAGAAGGTTCGACAACGGAGTTTTAAAGAAGGTGATTTGGTCTTAACTGAAAGACGGCCTATGATCCTTAACTCTAAGAAGAAAGGCAAATTTGAACCTAAATGGGAGGGACCATTGGTAGTAGAGACAGTCTACTCGAGTGGCGCATATCGCCTAGTTACCAAGGAAGGCGATCGGCTTATGATACCAATAAACGGTAAATTCCTAAAAAAATACTATCATTAGTACCTTCAGGATAACTAATGTATCGGGAAGTTCCCAAAAGAATACCACGTGTGGTATTCTTAGGGATAACCCAATCACTATAAAAGTGATAAGTAAAACATCCACATCTAAACTCTAAATGTTAGAATGTTTCCTTTTATTGTTATCAAATTCACTAACTCTCATGAGTTATTTTTTTGATACGAGATTCGATCCTTTTGATAGATTAATCTTTCCTCGCAAAACCACGCACTGATCAAATCAATTGACAAGTGGGTCCAGCGAATTTTCACCCGCCAATTTTGGCAATCTTTAAAATCGACATGTTAAGTCCTGATCACTTAAACATCGAAATCTTCCATCGAGTGGCTAGTACAAACTAGTTTTTCTATTGCTACCTGTATTCTGCTCTCTTTGCTTTTAGGTCAAACCTATAAAAGTCAGGGCTAAAGCCAAATTCTCCTCTCAATTCCTTCCATGAACGAGAGGTCCACTTTCAGTTCGAGCAATCAAACCTATAAAAGTTAGGATTGTCTCCGATCTCACTTAGTCAAACCTACAGATAGTTAGGACTAAGATCGAGTCATCCCTTTCGATAAACGAAAGATTGCCATCTTTTCTTTTTCAACCAAACCTATAAAAGTTAGGGTCAAAATCGAACTTTCCCCTCAATAAATGAGGAACTCTTTTTGGATCAAACAACCAATCCTATAAAAGTTAGGATCGTTTGAATCTTTCCGATTCTCGGAGTGGATATCCCACTCTTAGTTTCATCTTACCGGATTCTGGGGGTGAAGATCCCACCTCGAGTTTCCTTTCCAACTGTAGATAGAATATAAAATTCTTCCTTTTCAGTGTTGAAAGATAGAATATAAAATTCTTTCTTTTTTATTTTTGGGTTCGTCTTTACCCTAAACAAGACCTGGGGCCAAGAATATAAAATTCTTCCGCTCCAACATTGGGTTTGTCTTTGCCTTGAGAAAAGACACAATTCTTAATTTCCAATCTGTGCATTTTATGCACGGGGAATTTTGTCTCGACTCCTAAATAGAGATAAGCCTACGCCTAACACGCGTAGCCGGTTTAGTCTTTCACCAATTGAAAAAGACACCAGAGTTTAAGTCTGGGGAATTTTATCCTGAATCCTAAGTAGGGATAAGTCAACGCCTAATACGCGTTGTCGGGCGCCATATTCCCGTAATAAATGGTGAAGTCTATGTATTCAAAATCATAGCACTAAGTCTAAGAGAAGTAATCCTCTTAGCACAACGTTACATGTGAAATGGGTTTTAATAATTCACATGCTAGCCCGACTCAAACGATAGTCAGTATAGGCTCGTCAAACCCGTTGAAGGCTGGGGATTTTCCAAAAATCCTAAGTCTATGTCTAACACATGTTACCGGTTTAGTCTTTCGCCAATTGAAAAAGACACCAGAGTTTAAGTCTGGGGAATTTTATCCCGAAGCCTAAGAAGGGATAAGCCAACACCTAACATGCGTTGCCGGGTACCATGTTCCCGTAATAAATGATGAAGTCTATGTATTTAAAATCATAGCACCAAGTCTAAAAGAGTCAAACTCTTTTGGCACAACGTTATGTATGGAATGGACTTATATAACCCGTATGCTAGCCCGATTCAAACGGTAATCGGTAAAGGCACATCAAATCCGTTAATGGCTGAGAATTTGCCAAAAATTCTATAAGCATTGGGTCCATTGGGTACACAATCAACAAGGAAACATCATGATAAAAGATGAGCGTACTAGATCAAACACTGGGTCTCTACTAATAAATCAAGTCAAAGCATACAATAAAAATCTCATTGGCCCGAACGCAGTCGGCGATCAAGAATATGAAATTCTAACTTAGAAAGTCTATCTGCATAACTCTGCTCAAGCTCAGCCTGCAGATCAACTCGGACAGATTCTTCAGAATTGCTCAAGATCTTCACGGTTTTATTTTTTAGTTTTATCAATCTCTCCTGCGTAGATCCTAATCTCTCAAGTATCTGTCTACGAGAGTTCTCTAGTCTAGCCAGCTCCTCTGCAATGATAGCACCAGACTCCTCGGCATACTTCAAGGCCTTCTTCAACCTGTCTACTTCCTCACGGTTGGAATCTAAAGAACTGAGTAACTCGGCTCTGTCAGTGTCCTTTATTACAAGATTAGCCATCAGCTATGCAATAGAATTCTCATGTGACTGAAGCTCGCTGCCAATGGAAGATCTCAAATCACGCCATTGTGACAATCTATGCTCCAACTGAGAAGATACGAAAGAAGAAGCTCCATTAGCCTTTAGCTCCTCTAACTCTCGGAGTTCAGACTACAGGACAACAAAGTCGGCAGCGAGAGAGTCAGCTAACTCCGGATATCTCTCTTCTTTGATCATCATCACGTGGTGAGAAAGAGAACGTCTGAACTGATCCAAGCAATATCCTTGATGAAGAATCTTCTCGATCATGCCGTTAAAAAAGACGACGAAAGAGCTGAGATCCATTCGGAAAATGTCTTTGCTGGGATCGGGATCAGCCAAAAGGGCGAGGACATGATCATATGGAGATGGTTGAGATCCTGCAAGCAATCATATGAAAGAGTAAGAGATTTTCGAACATGGCGAAAAATTCAAAGTGTATTGCAAGCATACAAATACCAATAGAGGTCCCCGCAGACTGAGGTCCTACGATCGGCTCTGTCAGTCTAGTCTCAACAGGCTCCGAGATGACAGCAGGTGTGATCTTTGGGGGTATATCAACCCCTCTAGGTAAATCCGTAATGCCTATCGGCTGTGGAGGAGAGACACCATCGTTAGGCAAACTAGCAGTGCTGGAAACCGTAGTCGTATCAGTCATGAAGGCTGGTCCTATGGTCACACTCCTCTATTAGTCAAGTAGAAATTCAGACAAATGAAAAGAATCACGGTGACAGAGATTATATGCATACCTGCGAGTCTATCACCCTCAGGTAAACTGGAGATGCCAGGAATCATAACTGTATCAGTTCCGGTGACTGGTCCTATGGTTACAACTCTTTATTAGTCAAGTATAAATTCTGACAAATGAAGAGAATCATGATGAGGGAGATTATAGGCATACCTTTAGATCCATCACCCTCAGGTAAACTAGAGATGCCAAGAATCATGACTGAATCAGTCCTAGCGATTGGTCCTGTGATTACAGTTCTTTGTTAGTCAGATAAAAATTTTGACAAAATGAAGAGAATTAGATATATACCTGCAGACAAATCACCCTCAAAGGATGGTCCTGCAGCCCCTCTGGTAGCCTGCTCTGCCAACATGTCAACTAATAGTCTAATGTTAGATCCTGAGAAACTCGGTGCTGAGACATACACATGTTCCTCAAAACCTATATCATGGAAGGTCTCGTCCTCTATTGGTCTCCCTAACATAACACCTGTGCGAGAATTTAAGTGCTGGATATATACAAAAAGGATGGAAAAAGAGGGAAGAGTTCGGATTTACCCGCAGTAGTGGCTGAAGATTCTTTTGCCCCGGTATCCGTGCCTGGACTCTTCAATTTGTTTAAAAGAGAATGAAGCGCGGAAAGTTATTAAAGGAGAAATAAATCCTGAATTCCCTAACTCCTTTAATTACTGCTCGAGTAGCGTATTATCGAAATTAAATATACCTGAGCATAGAACTGTCGGCTCGATGCTATCAGCCTGCTCAGCATCCCTGTTTGTTTCAACATCCATAGCCTCATCATGAATGGCATCGCACATCTGCTACACGAAGCTATCTAAATGGCCAGGATCGGAGAATACAGAGTCTCGTGGAAGTCCACCTTCATCAGGGTTGCCTGGAACACAGAACATGATTAAGTTTGACGAATCAAAAAAAAGAGAGAATCATATTAAAGCAATAAAGACAATAGTGTATTACCCTCTTCTCCGCCAGTGGTGCCTCCTAGTTCTGCTCCGTAGGTGCACTTACCAGTATGTGGCTTATGAGCAGTTTTCTTCTGTTTTGGAATACGAACTCTTACGGAACCAACAAGTCGTTCATGCATGAACTTAGCACGCATCTCAACCTGTGTGGGAGCTTTGTCGCTAGGACGGGACCTCGCATAGTGAGAAGCGAGCGACTCATGCTCATCAACCATTCTACCTAGGGTGATAAGAGTCATCTTGTTAGGATAAGTGAATAAGACCTTTCGCTCTATTTTTTGAAAAGCCACTTGAGATCTAGAGAGGATATAACGTTGATGCCAACGAAAGAGGGCTAGATCCATTAATCCTGAAAAGAAAGAGTCGGACAAACCTATAGTAGGTTCTTCCCCGTCGGTACCTATGTCCACATATTCTTCCTCAGAAGTCTCATCCTCATCGTTAGTAGGAAGCAGCTCTTCATCATCCTCCATCTTGTCTCTGCTCAAAAGGGAGGGTTTGGCAGGCCTTTTCCCCTGCTTCTTTGAAAGCTCAGCTTTACGAGCAGCCTTGATAGTGATTTGAACCAAACGCTCAGCCTCCAACTCTGAAAGACTCCTCACGCCTAGAAACTCATTGGCAGAAAGGAACCACTTGCAGCTGAGAAAAGTAAGCAACGGCTTGTGCTTAGATGAAGGAAGAACGAAGTAGGTTCCAGTACAGCCCACCATAGTCCAAAGCCACGCTCGAACGCCGTCAATAAGCCCCTACTCAGTCCTCAAACCATGGCTCAGATTCCTAACATATAGTTGGTCATAACCGAACTGGTGAGCAAAGCGGCACGGAAGATAAGGCTCTATGTGACAATGATTCTTCACCCGAAGAACAAGATATCCAACGCGAATGTTCACCAACCAACGGAAACAACCAGCGTCAAGAGAAGTCCGACCAGTCTTGGGTTTCTCCTCATCAATCAACACATCATCGTAACGGCCCGAGAAGCGAGGAAAATACTTAAAGAACTCCCAGCTCTTACGAACTTGAAGCTCTCGTTGTACATCGGTGAATGTCTTCCCGAACCATTTACTCCTTTCCAACAGCTGCACAAAAGGAACGGAGACATCAACAGTACTAGGTGCTGACATCAAATCAGGAAGGTGAAGAATGAGCCACGCTATCAGGTATGTATATGGAAGCTTGACCTTTACAGAAATAAGCTCGGTCGATGGTTCAGAACCCACCTGTGTAAAACCATCGACCAAATACCTAAGCTCACAATGGATGCCAGCAACCATCATCGGAAGCAGAGAAAGCTCCCTCCCGTAAGCTAGTTGAACGGCAGGGAAGAGCACCTCAAGAGGTAAGACGTCAGAAAACTGATATGGAACGATGCACTTCTTCAACCAGATAGCAAGATAGCCTGCTAACAGAGTCTTGGGCTGAATAGACTTCTGTGCATGACAAAGGAATGTCCGAAACTTGGTCCCTGTAGAAAAAGCTCCCTCAGCACTGGCAATAGTGAGGGAGCAAGCTTCGGCCTTCTCCATCAACTCATTAACGGCAGAGGGTGTCAAAATGTCTAACTCACGAACAGTCTCGCTTAGATCTGTTGGCCTTCTTGTTTTAATGATGTTTAACAAATAATTTACCACTAATGTTGTTTGTATAGTGTTTGTGTTTTCCTATGTATTATAGACAAACAACATAGTTGGAGGATGGATGGAATAGAGCTTTAACGATCATATCCAAAGGAGGTTGGCAGAATGTCGGTGAAGCTTATGCAATTCAAGTTAAAGATCAAGTTCAAGCTTCATCCGCAAAGTGTACCAAGTCAAGCTTATTGAAGATCAAGATCGGCTTTGGTAACTTAGTTTAGGTTTTATATTATGTGTGTTAAGTACCTTAAGCTCAATCATATACACACATACACGTTTTGGTTTTTATATATATAGTTATATATATATACATAAGTTTTGGGTTTTCATGTTTATAAATATGAATATACATATTTCATATTTATTATTATGATTTGGTTTATCTACTTAGATATGAAACAAATATATTTTCATATACATACTCATATGTTTCATTCTCTATAGTATTTGTGAAAGCAAAATGGTTTCATTTTCTATTGTATTTGTAAAAATATTATTTTCTCAGTTTATGGACTTAATAACAATCATATACATATTTTATTAAGTCTATAAAATCATTGTGCAAAGTTTCAAAACATGGTTTAGCCTAAATGTTAAAATTCATATGTTTACATTTTCGTGTTTTGGACTATTTTATAAAATAATGATATTTTTCATTTGGGAAGTCCTTTTTGGAAACCAGTAGTTGTAGCATGTTTATTATCATGTCTATAATCATTCCCCAAAGTTTTACATTTTTTGAAATTTATTTGATATTTTTAAACAGGGTTTTAAAATCATAAAAACAGTTTTCAAAATCAGATTTTCATGTATCAGTATGCGGTCGACCGCACTAGTTGACCGCACCTGTGTTCATTCGTCAGTGGGCAGCAGAGAGTTTGTCGGTCGACCGCCACGGTCGACCGAGAGCTTGAGACTTCCCACGGTCGACCGCACCAGTCGACCGATGAAGTCTCTGTTCATTTTCTCAGCTTAGGATCTGGATCGCGGTCGACTGCGAATTTTTTCGATCGACCGACGAAATGACCGTTGGTTCCCAACGGCTATTTTCTGAGCTAATTTTCTGGGGTTGTTTTTGTCATTTGCTTGGGGGTTTTGGCTGAGATTTTGAGTGTGTATAAATACCCTATTGCTGTTCCCTTTCAACCAATCCAAGAAACGTTTTAAACAAGTTTAAAGAGTTTTAAACAAGGGTTTAAGTGTGTTTTAGTGTTTGTTTGGTTTGTGAAAGAAGTTTTCACAAGTGGAGGAGATCATCTTCTTGTTTGGGCTCAAATCTCCATCTCTCCATCTTGATCTAGAGAAGTTTTCCTAAACTCAACTCTACCTTTTATTTATAATTATTTATTGATTATCATTTCTATTAAAGCTAGTTTTTATATTGAGTTTAGATTTGATTTTATCTCATTGTTACACACACCCACTTTGAGCTTATTGTATTTGCATACATAGTATATTAGGGTTGTGAGAGATTGTAACATTGAGTTGTGCTTTCATTGAGTTCTCCTCTATTGTAGAGAACAAATTTATATTTGTTACATTGTGAGTGTTGTAAGGTTTTCGGTGAGATAGAAAACCGAGTGTGTTGTGAAGTTTTTGGTGAACTAGAAAACCGATTGTGAGGAGTGATGTTGATCGGTGAGCGTTGAAAACCGACTCTGTGAGGTGTAAACGTTATTCGGGTAAGCGTAGAAAACCCGGTTGTGATAGTGGATTTCTCCCCGGGAGTGGGGAGCGGAGACGTAGGACGGAAGGTCCGAACTCCGTGATCATATTGCTTGTTTGAGTTTGTCTTTGGCATATTTGTTTTTACATTTATCTTATATCGCCAACTGTGCATTGCTCATTTATTTCATCCACTATCTAGTTCATATTGTTTACCCTTGTGTTAGTTTACATATCTTTACATATATCACATTGTATATCTCCTTGGTAGGATATATCATCTTGTGCTAGTTTATATATCCTTGCATATATTTTTATCATATAGGATATATCTCTTTATTGTTCATATTGCTTATCCTAGCTTATATATCTTGTTGTATTTTATACTTGCTAGGATAACTTGTTAATTAATTTTTAATTGGTATTTAATCGGATTAGATTAGCATAAGACCCTAATCACCCCCCTCTAGGGTCTAACAATTGGTATCAGAGCTTGGTGCTCTTTGATTTAAGGTCTAATCACCTTGAGTTAAAGATCCAAGATATCTTTTTGTGCTAATCTTGTTTTGATTGTATTTGTATCTTGCTTGCATATTTTTACAAATTATGGATATGAATGATACATCTTATTTAGGCTATGATTCTAGTGTTGCTCCTAAATTAGATAATTTCCCCTATGCCCAATGGTATGTTAGATTTAAGCTATTTGTTAGATCTAAACATTTTAATTTATGGGAAATTATAGATGATGCTTATATTGTGCCCATTTTGGAGAAATCCAAGTGGAATAAAAATGATCATCGAATGTTTATCATGAACAACATTTTGTTAGAATATTTGCTAAATGCTTTTAACTCATCTATGTCTAACAAGTTTGTTCATTTTGATAGTGCTTACATCTTATGAAAATTTATTGAAGCACATCAAGGAGACTTGGAGGCAATCCAACAAGCTTTGGAGGATCCCGCTTCAAGTTCAAAAGGAGCTTCATGCACACGTGCACTAGGCGATAGCCCTAGTGAGGTTTGCGAGTTCGAACCCGATAATGATTTATATAGTGATGAACTTGCTTGTGCTAGTGATAAATTATTACATGCCTATAAGAAATTATAAAATGATTTTATTAATTTACAAAGCAAGCATGATAATTTGAAATCCGATCATGAGTTGTTAGCATCTAAGTTTGAAACTATTTCTAATGAAAATGTGATCCTTAAAGAAAATAATAAAAAATTAAAATTGGATCATGATTCTTTACTTTCAAACTTTGCCCTGTTAACTCATGAAAAAGATAATGCCATGTTAGAAGTTGAGAACATACAAAATGATACAGCTTCCTTTATAAATGACTATTTATGTTCTACTTCTAAAAGTGCATATGTGCCTAAAAATGAAGACTTGAATCTTATGAAAAAATACATTTCATCTTTAGATTCAACTTTGAAAATATGCATTGATAACCATAAGAAACTTATGGACAAGTGTGCTAAATCTAGTGCTATAAAATCACCTACACACTATGCACACTTGTATAGCAAAGTTTACAAGTGCTCCATTTGTGGTCGTAAAGGCCATTTAGCTAAATTTTGCTATGATGCATAAAAACACAAGAATATTAATCCTTCTTGTGCATCTCATCAAGTTTCTTCATCACATATACACACACGTGCACCCATTATTCATCATAAGCATGCTCATGTGTATAGATGCGATCATTGTGGTCGTTTTGGTCATTTGGCTGAATATTGTTTTGATTTAAAAAGAAAATCTTCTTCGCCAAATGTTTCTAGTAGACCACATGTTTTTAAATGTGATGTTTGTGGTAGATATGGCCACTTAGGAAAGTTTTGCTTTGATAAGGTTTCACATTTGTAAAATAATTTTAAAAGATCATCCATGTTTGCAAATGTTTCTAATGTTTCCCGTGCATGAGCTAATGGTCCACAAAATCAAATGGATCTCTTTCATTGCACAAATTGCAATCGGAAGGGTCATTTGAGTGATTATTGCTTTGACCGTGTTAGTACACCACATGCGCCTAAGAGGGTTCATAACCCTAGGGCTTTGAGCTTTATTGATAGGGGTCATGTCCCTAAACAATCCGGCACCAAGAATGCTTGGGTGCCAAAATAATTTTTAAACCAATAATTTTAGTGTTTTTATTTTTTTCTTTCTTGGTTTTGCAAAATGTATTTTAAACTTTTATGAAAACAATTCATTTTATTGGTTAAATTCTTTTGTTTTCATGATTATTGGTTTTGCTTTGATGAGAGGTTTGTATTTATATAACCCTCCGGGTTTATTGGGTGTTTATTCCCAAATTATGTTTACCGGATGCTAGAATGATTATATGGGTTAGAACAAGCTTAAGAGCTTGATATATTGTTGCCTCTCTTGAAATTCTTTTGTTAAAGATTTTATTTTGATTTGTTACTTTGAATTCATTATATTTCACTTAAATGATGATATTTATATGTTTGTGCTCATGGATCATCTATTCGTGCATTATAATGTATTCTATATGTAATTTGATCAAGCTTTACAAAGAAATTTTTTTAATCAAACATTGTTTTTGAAATTAAATATTGATTTATGATTTCATAAATCTACTTTTACACTTGGTTTTTATGTTCTTTGATATGAGACACTATTTTTTATATTGATATATTCATATGTGTTCTCATTATCTTTTTCGCATGTGAGGAGTGTTTAGCATATTTTCCATATATTCTTGCTCACATGTTTGCCATGATCTTTTATTGTCTATATTCTATATGGTATTTTGATAGGGGGAGCAATCCCTATATCTTTCTATGTTTTATACTCACCTATGCATATTGATAGGGGGAGCTTTCGCTCTCTTAATTCTTTTGTCCTCTTTTTGATGTTGTCAAAGGGGGAGAAATATTATGAGTATATTCTTTCTTGTTTATATGCATGTGAATTATAATTTATATATTCATTTTCTTTCACGCATATATCTTTTTTTGTAAATTGTTTGTCATCATTAAAAAGGGGGAGATTGTTGGCCTTCTTGTTTTAATGATGTTTAACAAATAATTTACCACTAATGTTATTTATCTAGTGTTTGTGTTTTCCTATGTATTATAGACAAACAACGTAGTTGGAGGATGGATGGAATAGAGCTTCAACGATCATATCCAAAGGAGGTTGGCGGAATGTCGGTGAAGCTTATGCAATTCAAGTTAAAGATCAAGTTCAAACTTCATCCGCAAAGTGTACCAAGTCAAGCTTATTGAAGATCAAGATCGGCTTTGGTAACTTAGTTTAGGTTTTATATTATGTGTGTTAAGTACCTTAAGCTCAATCATATACACACATACACGTTTTGGTTTTTATATATATAGTTATATATATACATAAGTTTTGGGTTTTCATGTTTATAAATATGAAATTACATATTTTATATTTATTATTATGATTTGGTTTATCTACTTAGATATGAAACAAATATATTTTCATATACATACTCATATGTTTCATTCTCTATAGTATTTGTGAAAGAAAAATGGTTTCATTTTCTATTGTATTTGTGAAAATATTGTTTTCTCAGTTTATGGACTTAATAACAATCATATACATATTTTATTAAGTCTACAAAATCATTGTCTAAAGTTTTAAAACATGGTTTAGCCTAAATGTCAAAATTCATATGTTTACATTTTCGTGTTTTGGACTATTTTGCAAAATGATAATATTTTTCATTTGGGAAGTCATTTTTGGAAACCAGTAGTTGTAGCATGTTTATTATCATGTCTACAATCATTTCCCAAAGTTTTACATTTTTTGGAATTTATTTGATATTTTTAAACAGGGTTTTAAAATAAGAAAAATAGTTTTCAAAATCAGATTTTTATGTATCAGTATGCGGTCGACCGCACCAGTCGACCGCACCTATGTTCATTCGTCAGTGGGCAGCAGAGAGTTTGTCGGTCGACCGCCGCGGTCGACCGAGAGCTCGAGACTTCCTATGGTCGACCGCACTGGTCGACCGATGAAGTCTCTGTTCATTTTCTCAGCTTGGGATCTGGATCGCGGTCGACCGCGAATTTTTTCGGTCGATCGACGATATGATCGTTGGTTCCCAACGGCTATTTTCTGAGCTGATTTTCTGGGTCTATTTTTATCATTTGCTTGGGGGTTTTGGCTGAGATTTTGAGTGGGTATAAACACCCTATTGCTATTCTCTTTCAACCAATCCAAGAAATGTTTTAAACAAGTTTAAAGAGTTTTAAACAAGGGTTTAAGTGTGTTTTGGTGTTTGTTTGGTTTGTGAAAGAAGTTTTCACAAGTGGAGGAGATCATCTTCTTGTTTGGGCTCAAATCTTCATCTCTCCATCTTGATCTAGAGAAGTTTTCCTAAACTCAACTCTAGCTTTTATTTATAATTATTTGTTGATTATCATTTCTATTAAAGCTAGTTTTTATATTAAGTTTAGATTTGATTTTATCTCTTTGTTACACACACCCACTTTGAGCTTATTGTATTTGCATACATAGTATATTAGGGTTGTGAGAGATTATAACATTGAGTTGTGCTTTCATTGAGTTCTCATCTATTGTAGAGAACAAATTTATATTTGTTACATTGTGAGTGTTGTAAGGTTTTTGGTGAGCTAGAAAACCGAGTGTGTTTTGAAGTTTTCGGTGAACTAAAAAACCGATTGTGAGGAGTGACGTTGATCGGTGAGCGTTGAAAACCGACTCTGTGAGGTGTAAATATTATTCGGGTGAGCGTAGAAAACCTGGTTGTGATAGTGGATTTCTCCCCGGGAGTGGGGAGCGAAGACGTAGGACGGAAGGTCCGAACTCCGTGATCATATTGCTTGTTTGAGTTTGTCTTTGGCGTATTTGTTTTTACATTTATCTTATTTCGCCAATTGTGCATTGCTCATTTATTTCATCCACCATCTAGTTCATATTGTTTACCCTTGTGTTAGTTTACATATCCTTGCATATATCACATTGTATATCTCCTTGGTAGGATATATCATCTTGTGCTAGTTTATATATCCTTGCATATATCACATTGTATATCTCCTTGGTAGGATATATCATCTTGTGCTAGTTTATATATCATTGCATATATTTTTATCATATAGGATATATCTCTTTGTTGTTCATATTGCTTATCCTAGCTTACATATCTTGTTGTATTTTATACTTGCTAGGATAACTTGTTAATTAATTTTTAATTAGCATTTAATCGGATTAGATTAGCATAAGACCCTAATCACCCCCCTCTAGGGTCTAACAAGATCACCCTCCGAATGTTGGAATAGGTAAATAGCGAACTGCTTCAAGCTGATCTGTCTCTTCCTCTTCGCCTGAGTGGTCACCTTGATTAGAGATGTATAATAATGACACGTAAGATCCCAAAGTGTATCGTACATATCGGGAGAGTCCTTCTTCAGCCACTCCAATTGTAGATTCAAGGGAAAATACTCCTGATACGGACAATCCCCCATCAAAAGACCAGAAACTTTGTGCATCTCATGTAAAGCTAACCCCAACTCTCCACCGCAAGTTAGAAAGGTGTTACTATCGGGGACATGTGTTTCTAATAATGCTAGGAAGTGGCGATAGCTGACCGGGAATCCATACATGGTGGCTCGTATGGGCGCATACAACCCACTGCTTCTCAGATCACTCTCCCAACGTCCCAAGACGGAACTAGTCATATGTGTCCACCATCCCTTAGGTTGTGAGTAAACCCAACCAAAACATGTGAAATCTGGTGGAGGTAACTCCTCCCAAGCTTAGCCAAACGATTCCTCACTATAGGAGCAGCTGCTGATATCTCGTCTGGGGGTGCGGTGTCAAGACCCAGAATCCCTGGCCGAAGACCACGAATATAATTATGCCCATCGGAACCTGGAGTCTTATAGTGAGAGATATATCCGCAATGAACTCGGTCACCATCATCTGTAAGATTCCAGGACATCCGTCGCTGTATAGCCTGCACCTTCAAATTTTCAAAGGAATACTGGCGGGGAATGGAAGGAATATAAAGAAGAGCTCCTTCATTCAACCAGTGCTCATCCGCAAGAGTCAACCTAGCCGGATCTTCAGCGTGATCTCCAAACAGATAACCAGGCCTCTCTAAAGCCTGAGTAGAAATGGAGTTTGCGGTAAAAGGGGCATCAGTAATCAACTGGCGTAATGAACGATGTCCCCCATCTTGTATCAGATGACAGGATTCCTCGGAACGGCTCCTATCAAACTGAGGGATCGGACCAATAGCCTGCCTATCAGCAATAGAAGAGAAAACCTCCCCACTGCAACCACTAGTAGCATGAGGGGGAAGACTGTCCGCGGGGAATTCAACTGCAACAAAATAAGGGTAGAGTCAGAAAATTATCCATGAATTATACAATGATTAAATCTCACAAGATGGCGAGATAGGATCATCCATTGGGCAATTGGCGAGACGATTTTGAGTGTCCTACACTGGAAGAGCGGTATGCATCGTCACGTAAGCAACGTGGTGACGCACCTCGACCTACACAGTGTAAGACAACACGAAATCACCCTAACATGCCGGAAGACTTGAATTGGCCAAGCCAAACAAATCTGAAACCTCGATCCCCACGAAGGAGGATGTCGGTTCTTCCCGGATGATCCGCGAAGGGGGCAAACGAGGGTATAACAGAACCACGAATTTCCTAAAATCTCGATCCCCGCGAATGAGGGTGTCGGTTCTTCCCGAATGACCCGCAAAGGAGGCAAACGAGGGTATAACAGAACCACGAATTTTCCTGAAACCTCGATCCCCACGAAGGAGGGTGTCGATTCTTCCCGAATAACCCACGAAGGGATCAATCGAGGATACAGAAAGCACACATGCTCACCCCCGAAAGAGAATGCCGCAGAGGAGGATGCCGCGGGGGCCTCCCTCTCTCTACTCTGTGAAAAGGAACGACTCCTATGAAATCGCTGTCGGCACGGAGACATGGAGAACCTGCAATGAAAATCAACGGATCAGGTACAATCATAAATCTGAACGCACGAGAGTTAAAAGGGAAATTAAGAACTTTAACTAAAATCCTATAAAATAAATAGGATTTTATAGTTAAAGTCTAATTAAACCTATGAGTTTTGTGCATGCAAACAATGAGCTCAAATTGCGGTATAAACCCTCATGAGGAATTTTTTTGTGGAATACCCAAAATACCCCTCGTGTTCGAGGCTAAATTCTAGTCATGGGCATACTCGAATTAGGTCATGATCATCGTGTTTGTTCACCTAACATCCCCGGTGTCTCGCAATTTCACCTAATTTTACGAATAGACCCTTCTATAAAAATTTGGCCAATTTTGCGAATAAACCCCTCCACAAATTTCGGTCTAGTTTCCACATACCTTCCTCAAAATTTTGGTCATGGATTTGTGGTCTAAACTCTTGAAATTTCAGCCCTAAAATTTTACCCCTTTTGCAAATAAACCCCTCTACAATATTTGGTTGCCTTTTGCAATTAAACCCCTCAAACAATGTTGTTTCTTTTGCATGAAAACACCCCTCAAAGTTTGGCCAAATGGGTGTAGAATTTTAGTCACAAATTTCAGTCCAATTTTGCATAAAAGTCCCCAAATTCAGTCCATTTTTGCACAAAAGCCCCTCAAATTTCGGCCATATTGCATTCTTGCATAAAACTCCCCAAATTTTGGTCCATACATACAATCCATCATCAAGGTCCTATTTTTTTCACAAAACCTAACTCATGAGAAAAAAAGTTATGA
The DNA here is from genome assembly GCA_022839385.1 of Asparagus kiusianus. Taxonomy (NCBI): domain Eukaryota; kingdom Viridiplantae; phylum Streptophyta; class Magnoliopsida; order Asparagales; family Asparagaceae; genus Asparagus; species Asparagus kiusianus. The sequence continues at coordinate 49,007 of BQKN01036518.1, forward strand.
TCTTGGCATATGAATTCATGTCATACCCCCATCATAAGCATAAAGTTACAATCTTTCTTAAAAAAAGAGGAGAGAGTTGAAGAGGAGCTTACCCAAACCAAGAGCTTGAAAACCCAACTCCAAAAGATCAAGTCTTGAACTTGAAGATGAAAGGAACCCTAGTTTGAGAGGAGGGATTTTCGGCCAAATAATGAGGATATAAAATCCGAATTTTTTTTGGGTTGAGGGGCTTTAAAGAGGAGAGTTCTAATGGGTTTGGAGTTCTTAAAGGAGGAGAACAATGGTGTTTGGATAAGAGGAGGAAGGAGAGGGAGTTTAAGGGGGAAAGGACTCTTTTGAAAATTTTGAAAGAGGGGGAAAAGTACATAACACAAGAGACAAAAAAAGAAGGGGGGAAAGAGACACAATGGTGTCTCGGCCTTTGGGCCGAGACACCCGCGGGTGTCTTGACCCAATTCGAGCCTCCGGATACGGTCATCAAGCCTGAAATTCGCCCGTTTTCGTCGGTTATTGGATATTTCGATAAAAAACCAACACGAGTCAACATCGGGCGATCCGAAACCATAAGGTTAACACCGATCAACGCGTAACCCTAGGTCAACGCGTAACCCTAGGTCAATACCGGTCAACGCGTAACCCTAGGTCAACATCGGACGATCCGAAAACCTAAGGTCAATACCGGTCAACGCGTAACCCTAGGTCAACGCCAGTCAACATGTTGAGACAAAAGTCAACATCGGGCGATCCGAAACCCTAAGGTCAACGTTAGTCAATGCGCAACCCTAGGTCAATGCCAGTCAACGCATTGCGACCAAAAGTCAACATCGGACGATCCGAAACCCTAGGTTAACGCCGGTCAATACGTAACCCTAGGTCAACGCCCATCAACGCGTTGCGATCCGAAACCCTAGGTTAACGCCAGTCAACGCGTAACCCTATGTAGAACCCCGTAATTTTTATAATGTTTATATGTGAATTATTAGTAATAAATAATTCTTTTATGATAAATAGCTTGAGGTCATTGATGTACATAAAAACAAGTTATTTGAGATGATATGAGAGTTTAGGAGTAGAGTTTTGTGCGATGGTTTTGCAAATAAGCAAAACATGCACAAAAAACTAGAATTTGCCAGATCAGTCGACCGATCAGTCGACTAACTGTATCAGTCGACCGATCAGTCGACTGATCCGCTGATTTCTAGTTTTTCAGGTTTCGGGTCTGTTTTGATTTGGTTCGGGTTTGGGACGGGTTTAGCTGTTCATATATATTCTCCTTCACCTGAAATCACCCCTCTCATCTTCAGATCTGAGAAAACCCTAGCCCCCTCTCCCCTATCTCAAACCCTAGTTTTATTCTTGGTGATTTGGGGAAGAACTTAGAGGATTTTCATCAAAATCTTCACGTTGCAGCGAAGGAGAACCTCTCTCTCTCAGATCCAGGAGTTGTTCATCACCCCAGAGGCGAGTAACATCTCGCTCAACCTTGTCCTATTTTCCTAAACGTTTTCAAAGGGTTTTTATGAGTTTTGATGAGCCAAAAATGTAATTTTTGTACAAAGGATTGATTTTTATAGCATATAGTGGGAAAATGTGATTTCAGAATGTTAAAAAACTCACCAACGTTTTGTGAATTGAAGATCTAGATCTGAAATATTTTTATAAGAGATTTAACACAAGTTTTGTTTTAAAAATGTTTTAAAACATGAATGCACATGATTAGGGTTTTGTTTATGTAATTATACATGAAATTTTCGTTTCAGTTTAGTTCATACATGTTAATATTAGTATCTTTATGCTTGGGTTGATGGGGATGATTTTAGATAGATTGTATGGTAGAAATCAACCTGCACAGAGTTTCTACAGTCAATCAGTCGACTGATCAGTCGACCGACGGGCCGAATTTTTCAGCATCAGTCGACTGATCAGTCGACTTACAGGTTGATTATGTTTTCTCAGCTCCACAGTCGACAGATCAGTCGACTGGTGAGTTGAGGTTGTGCTGCCTGAGCGTATCGGTCGACATATGAGTTGACTGACGTCATCAGTCGACACATCAGTCGACTGATGAGATGTTTTTACAGATTCTTGATCTGTTTGAGTTGCTTTTCGGGGTCGCCTCAATGACCTGACACTAGTTCACCATGTTAATGATTTATTTGTACATGTGGGTTGACTTTTGACACAAGTTTAGACATGTACACCGAGATGCGTGCGAGTTTAGATTATGTATATCTTTCCGCATATACTTTTCACTGTTGCATAGTCCTTGTGTTGGACTATAATCCATAGAAGTCCTCGTGTTGGACTATAATCCATTTTAGTCCTTGTGTTGGATATTTGCCACTTATTCCATGTGTTTGGAAACCACGGTATCTAGTTCCTGTATCGAACATATTTCTTTACCCTATATATGACTTTCTCACAGGAGTTTATGACATGACACTTATGTAGATTATGACATGATATTCATGTAAGTAATAACATGATACTCATGTAGGCTATGACATGGCACTGTATTTATGCTCTGAGATTAGTTGTATTTCTTTATTTATTGTTCCTGTACTAGAACCTTGGGTTTGGTGTTTAGGGATTTACAATTTAAGATACAAGGTATATACATGAGGGTTTCCTTGTTTCGATTATTTTGCTCGACATACTTATGCTCGTGTTGTAAATTTCTAAATACTAAAACCCTCTTTAGTAAGATCAATGATTTTAGATCTATTATGTATTATCTGTATTTTCTTATACAACGAGCCCTGTTCCCTTGGGGTTGGTTATGATATTGCTCGCTAGTGCTTTGACGCTCGTTGTCCCTCCCCCTTTCAGGTAACGAGTCAGGAGCCTGGAGAGTCGCAGGTTGATGGCGATGCATTTTAGCTTCAGCTGTCTACTTAGTTATATTTTCTTTTTGAGTTCCACAGTAGACCTTTGTTTAGATATTTGAGAGTCTTTTTCTAGAAGTTGTAAAGGTTGTGTTCCTTATCTCCTCTTGTCAGATATTTGTATTTGAGACTTGTTGAGTATTCCAGTTTATCTGTTTAGACATTGACTATGTACTTCTGTATGTTGGATGATGAGATATTAATGTGATCACTATCATTTCATCAGTTGTTTCTTGTATTATATTTTACTTGCTTTTATACCTACACCTATTGTTGACTCTACTAGATAGATGTTAATTATGATGGTGAAACATGTTATTGTATGGTGTGGTGCATGGCAGGTTTGACATTCTTGATTTCACCTTGGACTGCAGCCTTGTGTGAACCCAGGGGCGTCACAGTTAGTATCAGAGCTCTAGTTCCAGTATCCTTAGGATCATCATGTGTTGAGTCGTGGAGCTAGGATAGAGTTTCTTAGGATTCATGTATAGAGTCCGCAAGGATTTCCTAGTATGAGTGAACACGATATATGCGTTTATCTCAAAATTTGAGAAATTTTTTTTTATGATAACTATTTTGTGTAAATTTAAAGTATTTGTGTGACTACTATATGTTGAGAAAATTGTATGGTGATATGTTATTTATAAAAGTCTATTTTGACTCATGAACTTTTATTTTCTTACCATCAGAGAGAGCGAGATGGCAGGACGTGGCAGGCCTCGTACTCAGAGAGCTGGGCAGGAAGAATCACAGCAGACTCCATCTGAGCAGCAGCTAGCTCAATCCGAGCCTCAGCAGGCACCACCTCAGTCACAGCAGGCTCCCCGGTATTTCATTGATCTCATGTCTCCTATCGTAGCTAGGATGGCAGCGATTGAGGAGCTTGTGGCGAGCCATATCCCGCCACCACCACCACCACCAGTAGCTCAGCCGCAGGGAATACCCGTCATTCCTCTCAGAGAGAGATCCCCAGAGATCATGCCTGTAGCTGTTCCTCTAGCAGTCTCAGATAGAGCCACAGAGCAGGAGGCTTGGCTCCGTATGGTAGAGAGGTACCAGAAGATGAGAGCACCAGAGTTCCAGAGATCACCAGACCCTCTTGCAGCCCATAAGTGGAAGGAGGATGTGGGCAATATTCTTGACATACTCAGTGTGGATTCAGTTCAGAAGCAGAGATTGGCATCCTACAGCTTGAAGGGAGATGCCGGAAGATGGTACCGACTTTAGTTTACTCCAGAGCAGAGGATGACCCTCACATGGGAGGACTTTATCTATTTCTTCGCTGGGCAGTATATCTCTTCTGCAGCACGGACTGGTAAGGAGCTTGAGTTATCCCGGTTGACTCAGGGGGATATGACAGTTACAGATTTTGAGAGCAGATTCATGGAGTTGCTATATTTCACGGGTATGTGGCAGACTGGAGAGCGTCAGGCTCAGATGTTCTTGGCAGGACTTCGCCCTAATCTCCGCCGATACCTAGTCTCGAGGAGGTTCTATTCAGTTAGGGAGGTAGCTGAGGCCGCCACTTCACAGGAGATTGAGACTAGCATGTTCCAGAAGGATAAGGAAGGGAAGGCCAAGGCAGGGTAGAGCGGTGACAAAAGCAAGAATAAGAGATCTTTTTCTGGACATCAGCAGCAGCATCAGGGCTCGTATAAGAAGGGACCCCAGCAGGATCAGAGAGCGCATCAGCAGCGCAAGTTCCAAGGATCTTGTTTTAACTGTCATAAGGTCGGACATAAGGCATCGGAGTGTCGTAACGCACCAGTAGGAGCCCAGTAAGGCAAGGGTCCGAACCAACAGTAGCACCAGCAGGGCAGAGGTCAGGGCCAGCAGAACAGGCTTGAAGCACCGCCAGAAGCTCAGAGGACTGAGGGGCAGATTCGAGCAGTTCAGGAGGTTCCTCAGGGGCAGATTGCCCCATATTCTCCATCTCCAATAGTAGAGCAGTCTTCAGTCACAGGCAGGGTTTATGCAGTAGTTCCCCATGATCATGGAGCTAGCAGAGCCATAGTGGAGGGTACATTCCTTGTGGATTCTGTCCCCGCCCGTATTCTTTTCGATTTGGGAGCTTCGCATTCTTTCATCTCTCATGTATTTATGGCTAGACTCCAGCTCGTAGCTCAGCCTCTAGACACCCCTTTATCTGTTTCCACCCCTTTAGGTGAGGTATCGCTTCTGGATAGCGTTTGAAGGAGGTATACCGTCAATTTAGACGAGTCGGAGTTCATAGTTGATTTGATAGTGTTGCATATACCCGAGTTCGATGTCATCCTTGGTATGGATTAGTTGTCTTCCTATCATATTAGTATTGACTGCTTTACGAAGATAGTCAAGTTGCGAGTGTCCGATGGGTCTGAGATGATTATAGCCACCTCTCAGGGCAACCGATTTGCGGAGTCATTTCTGGCGTACATCGAGGAGGTGATGCGACGGGATCAGGGTACTGAATTATTGAAGGCTAGAGTTGTCTCAGAGTATCAAGATGTCTTTCAGGACATACCTGGATTACCTCCGATGAGAGAGGTAGAGTTCTGTATTGAGTTGCAGCCAGGCACAGCCCCGATATCCCGCGCACCCTATCGCATGGCACCAGCTGAGATGAGGGAGCTTCAAACCCAGTTGGACGAGTTGTTAGCTCAGGGTTTTATTCATCGGAGTCATTCTCCGTGGGGTGCGCCGGTCCTCTTCGTGAAGAAGAAGGACGGTAGTATGAGATTATGCATAGATTATAGAGAGTTGAACAAGGTCACTATCCGGAATAGGTACCCACTACCTAGGATTGATGACTTGTTTGACCAGTTGTAGGGAGCGTAGTATTTCTCAAAGATTGATCTTCGTTCTGGCTATCATCAATTGCGGGTTCGGGAGATGGATATTCCCAAGACCGCCTTTCTTACTAGATATGGATCTTTTGAGTTCTTGATCATACCATTTGGGTTGACCAATGCACCCACGGCATTCATGGACTTGATGAACTGGGTTTTCCATCCCTTCTTAGATCAGTTTGTGATCGTTTTCATCGATGATATTCTTATCTACTCGAGATCGGAGGCAGATCACGAGGAACATCTACGGATAGCGATGAGGACTCTTCAGGAGCATCAGTTATATGCTAAGTTCAGTAAGTGCAAATTTTGGCTTTCAGAAGTCAGATTTCTTGGCCACGTTATCAGTAGAGAGGGCATAGCAGTGGACCCGGCTAAGGTCATGGCAGTTCTTGATTGGGAGCCACCGAAGACGGTGACAGAGATTCGCAGCTTTTTGGGTTTAGCTGGATATTACAGGAAGTTCATTCAGGACTTCTCGAAGATTGCAACGCCGATTACACACCTTACGAAGAAGGGTGTACAGTTCATATGGAGCATGGAGTGCCAGAAGGCCTTTGATATTTTGAAGGCTAAGTTGATTACAGAGCCGGTTTTGACTATTCCGAGCAGTGACAGGACATTCGTCGTATATACAGATGCATCGTTGGCAGGCTTAGGAGGCGTATTGATGCAGACTTAGAGGGTAGTAGCTTATATCTCACGGCAGTTAAGGGTGCATGAGCAGAACTATCCCACTCATGACTTGGAGTTAGCAGCAGTGGTATTTGCACTGAAGTGATGGAGGCACTACTTATATGGAGTGCAGTTTGAGTTGTTCACAGACCATCAGAGTCTAAAGTACCTCTTTTCTCAGAAGGAACTCAATTAGAGACAGAGGAGGTGGGTTGAGTTTATCAAGGACTACGAGTTCACGATTCAGTATCATTCGGGGAAGGCGAACGTCGTAGTAGATGCCTTAAACAGGGAGCGTCGACATCAGGTTTCAGCTTTGAGGTGTTCATTACATTGGGATCATATCACTCAGCCGGTTTGATTTTAGACCCGAAATTAGAGGAACCAGTGCATTTTTGGGAGTTGTGTCAGTGCAGCTATCTTGGAGTGACAGAGTTGTCAGAGCTCAGTTGGGACACTCTTGGATTCAAATCTGAAAGGAGGAGATTTCCAAGGAGCCTAAGACTGATTGGATCATTGGAGCAGATGGAGGTCTCTGGATGAAGGGCAGGCTAGTCATGTCAGCCAGTGCCGAGCTGAAGAGAGAGTTACTTGATAAAGCTCATCGTACTCGGTACACAGTATATCCAAGGACTACTAAGATGTACAAGGACCTGAAGAGACACTTTTGGTGGAGTGGTATGCGAAGGGAGATTTCAGAGTATGTGGCTAAATGTTTTACCTGTCAGCAGGTGAAGGCGGAGCATCAGAGACCAGCAGAAACACTTCAACCTTTACTCATTCCAGAGTGGAAGTGGGCAGACATTTCTATGGACTTCATTATAGGGTTGCCGAAGTCGAAGAAGGGGAATGATTCAGTTTGGGTGATTGTGGACCGGTTGACGAAGTCGGCACATTTCATTCCAGTGAGGACTACCTATACCGCCGAGGCATATGCGAGGATATTTATCTAGGAGATAGTTCGACTTCATGGAGTTCCAGACACGATTGTATCGGATCGAGGTTCGGTGTTCACTTCACACTTTTGGAGGAGTTTTCAGAACTCTTTTGGCAGCAGACTATCATTCAGCGGTGTTTTCCACCCACAGACGGATGGTCAGACAGAGAGAGTAAATCAGGTGTTGGAAGACATGCTGCGGGCTTGTGTCATTGACTTTCAAGGCAGCTGGGAGGATCACATTCTATTGATAGAGTTCGCTTATAACAACAGTTATCAAGCGACAATCGGTATGGCTCCGTATGAGGTATTGTACGGGAGACCCTGTAGATCACCGATATGTTGGGCAGAGCCGGAGGATAGCTTGATGCTTGGACCGGAGCTGGTGAGGCAGACTACCGAGAAGGTAGCATTGATCAGGGAGGGGATTCTAGCCGCTCAGAGTCGGCAGAAGAGCTATGCAGATAAGAAGCGAAGACCCTTGGAGTTTTAGGTTGGGGATTCAGTTATGTTGAAGGTATCGCCTATGAAGGGCAGCGATTCGGACGACGGGGAAGCTTGCGCCGAGATATATTGGACCATTCCAGATTTTGGAGCGCATTGGAGTTGTGTCATACAGACTAGATCTTCCAACATCGATGTCTAGTATACATAATGTATTTCATGTTTCTATGCTCAAGAAACACTTGCATGATGAGGAGCAGTAGCGAGTATTGGATACACCAGAGATTGAGCTTCAGGAGGATTTGACTACTGTCGAGATTCCGGTTCGTATTCTTCCCATAGAGGATAAGAGACTTAGAAACAAGGTAATTCCCTTGGTAAAAGTTCAGTAGAACCGAGGAGGCATTGAGGAGATTTCTTAGGAGCGCGAAGAGGATTTGCATCGCAACTACCCACACCTGTTTGAACAGGTAAATTTTTTATGATGTGTATCTTGTATGATGTTTATATCTTTGGTTATATTTACATTTAACACTAGAATGGAAATATTCGCGCTTAATTCTTAATCTTTCAAAACACATGGTATATATATGAGGGGTTCCTTGTTTGGATTTTTCACCGGATGTACTAGTTCCACTAGATTAGGGTTTGAACGGGAATATAACCATTTTAGATCGTTAAGTATAAATATCTCTATATGTTCATCTGGAAGTTCATGTTGTGAGATGCGAATGGTTTCCGAATTTTGAGGACGAAATTCTTCTAACGGGGGAAGAATGTAGAACCCCGTAATTTTTATAATGTTTATATATGAATTATTAGTAATAAATAATTCTTTTATGATAAATAGCTTGAGGTCATTGATGTACATGAAAACAAGTTATTTGAGATGATATGAGAGTTTGGGTGTAGAGTTTTGTGCGATGGTTTTGCAAATAAGCAAAACATCCACAAAAAACTAGAATTTGCCAGATCAGTCGACCGATTAGTCGACTAACTGTATAAGTCGACCGATCAGTCGACTGATCCGCTGATTTCTAGTTTTTTAGGTTTCGGGTCTGTTTTGATTTGGTTCGGGTTTGGGTCGGGTTTAGCTGTTCATATGTATTCTCCTTCACCCGAAATTACCCCTCTCATCTTTAGATCTGAGAAAACCCTAGCTCCCTCTCCCCTATCTCAAACCCTAGTTTTATTCTTGGTGATTTGGGGAAGAACTTGGAGGATTTTCGTCGAAATCTTCACGTTGCAGCGAAGGGGAACCTCTCTCTCTCAGATCCAGGAGTTGTTCATCACCCCAGAGGCAAGTAACATCTCGCTCAACCTTGTCCTATTTTCCTAAACGTTTTCAAAGGGTTTTTATGAGTTTTGATGAGCCAAAAATGTAATTTTTGTACAAAGGATTGATTTTTATAGCATATAGTGGGAAAATATGTGATTTCAGAATGTTAAAAAACTCACCAATGTTTTTTGAATTGAAGATCTAGATCTGAAATGTTTTTATAAGAGATTTAACACGAGTTTTATTTTAAAAATGTTTTAAAACATGAATGCACATGATTAGGGTTTTGTTTATGTAATTATACATGAAATTTTCGTTTTAGTTTAGTTCATACATGTTAATATCAGTATCTTTAGGCTTGAGATTGATGGGGATGATTTTAGATAGATTGTATGGTAGAAATCAACCTGCACAGAGTTTCTACAGTCAATCAGTCGACCGACGGGCCGAATTTTTCAGCATCAGTCGACTGACAGGTTGATTATGTTTTCTCAGCTCCGCAGTCGACAGATCAGTCGACTTGTGAGCTGAGGTTGTGCTGCCTGAGCGTATCGGTCGACATATGAGTCGACTGACGTCATCAATCGACACATCAGTCGACTGATGAGATATTTTTACAGATTCTTGATCTGTTTGAGTTGCTTTTCGGGGTCGCCTCAATGACCTGACACTAGTTCACCATGTTAATGATTTATTTGTACATGTGGGTTGACTTTTGACATAAGTTTAGACATGTACACCGAGATGCGTGCGAGTTTAGATTATGTATATCTTTCCGCATGTACTTTTCACTGTTGCACAGTCCTTGTTGTTGGGCCCTAGAGGGGGGGTGGTTAGGGTCAAGAGGCTCTAAATATGCAATAAAATTAAGACAAGCAATCCATAATATTCTAATGCAAACAAAATAAATAAGAGAGGGTTAGGAATCGTTATCCTTTGACGCGCGATATGTTAACGAGGTTCGGTCCTCTGACCTACGTCCCCGCTCCCCACTCTCGAGGAGAAATCCACTACACACCCGGTTTGGAAGCCGGAACTTCGTCTACACAGCGATCCCCACACGATCTCTCACTACACAGTTGATCTCAACAGATCACACACCCTCACAGTTGATCTACACAAGATCACACTCACAAAGCAGTAAAAACAGTGCAAGACTCTCTCTTTACAAGTCCCTGTGGCAAAGAGAGAAAGAATACTGAAGCTGGGAGTGAGCACACACAAA
>BQKN01036518.1:59289-71816 GCA_022839385.1 Asparagus kiusianus
TGGATATCATCGTTGAAGCGCATATTCCATCCAATCCTCCATGAATGACACTAACAAGCTTGATAAATAAATTTGCTACATTTGCACTCAATAAGCCATTAGTACCGTTAATGGTGGTTGTAAAACATCATCAAAACATAAGGGCTAACACTTGTGTTGGACTATAATCCATAGAAGTCCTCGTGTTGGACTATAATCCATTTCAGTCCTCGTGTTAGACATTTGCCACTTATTCCATGTGTTTGGAAACCACGGTATCTAGTTCCTGTATCGGACATATTTCTTAACCCTATATATGACTTTCTCACAGGAGTTTATGACATGACACTTATGTAAATTATGACATGATATTCATGTAAGTAATAACATGATACTCATGTAGGCTATGACATGGCACTGTATTTATGCTCTGAGATTAGTTGTATTTCTTTATTTATTGTTCCTGTACTAGAACCTCGGGTTTGGTGTTTAGGGATTTACAATTTGAGATACAAGGTATATACATGAGGGTTTCCTTGTTTGGATTATTTCGCTCGACGTACCTATGCTCGTGTTGTAAATTTCTAAATACTAAAACCCTCTTTAGTAAGATCAATGATTTTAGATCTATTATGTATTATCTGTATTTTCTTATACAACGAGCCCTGTTCCCTTGGGGTTGGTTGTGATGTTGCTCGCTAGCGCTTTAACGCTCGTTGTCCCTCCCCCTTTCAGGTAACGAGCCAGGAGCTCGGAGAGTCGCAGGTTGATGGCGATGCATTTTAGCTTCAGCTATCTACTTAGTTATATTTTCTTTTGGAGTTCCACAGTAGAATTTTGTTTAGACATTTGAGAGTCTTTTTCTAGAAGTTGTAAAGGCTGTGTGCCTTATCTCCTCTTGTCAGATATTTGTATTTGAGACTTGTTGAGTATTCCAGTTTATCTGTTTAGACATTGACTATGTACTTCTGTATGTTGGATGATGAGATATTAATGTGATCACTTATCATTTCATCAGTTGTTTCTTGTATTATATTTTACTTGCTTTTGTACCTACACCTATTGTTGACTCTACTAGATAGATGTTAATTATGATGGTGAAACATGTTATTACACGGTGTGATGCATGGCAGGTTTGATATTCTTGGTTTCACCTTGGACTGTAGCCTTGTGTGTACCCAGGGGCGTCACACCCTAGGTCAACGCCAGTCAACGTGTTGCGACCAAAAGTCAACATCGTGCGATCCGAAACCCTAGGTTAATGACGGTCAACGCGTAACCCTAGGTCAATGCCTATCAACGCGTTATGATCCGAAACCCTAGGTTAACGCCGGTCAACACATAACCCTAGGTCAACACCAGTCAACGCGTTGCGACCAAAAGTCAACATCGGACGATCTGAAACCCTAGGTTAACGCCGGTCAACGCGTAACCCTAGGTCAACGCCCATCAACGCGTTACGATCCGAAACCCTAGGTTAATGCCGGTCAACGTGTAACCCTAAGTCAACGTCAGTCAACGCATTGTGACAAAAGTCAACATATGGCGATCTGAAACCCTAAGTCAGCACGATGCGACAGAAATGGTCAGTTCTAAGTTAACTCAATAACACGAGCCAAACTCAACTCATCAGTTTTAGATTTGAGACTCCGACGACGGCCAGACGATAAACATAGCGCCGAAAGAAATTCAGCTATTCGTTAAAGCATCGAATAGATTAAAAATCGAAGGAGTCAAGAAATTGAAGCTAACTACAAGTCCTTTACGCCGACCAAAGGCTAGACCAATCACATCCAAAGTATTCCAGCCTCTTCTATAAAAGAAATGAGTCTGGAACGCTTTGGAGGGGGTATCTGTAGGCGTTAAAAATTACCTATAGGTCTCCACGAACAGCTCAAAGCTAAGAGAAGACAATGAATGTTACTATCCAAGTTACAGAAGCTTGATTGATGTCGATGAACGCTTAAAGTGAATCGACGAACTACGTGAAGTAACAAAGTTTCAGAATAACGAGGATACGAATTGATCGGGAGCCCCACGTCGCTTACAAAAGGCGAAATGTCGCTTGTATCCCAGCCTAATCCACAATGATCTAATCATCATAGCTTATAGAACTCCTCGCCGGCTTTCCAACGCACTTTAAATTACTCAAATTCGAGTTCGGATGAAAAAGTTACGGCGGAAACGGATAAGTGTGCAAAACGAAGGGTCTCAGCCTGAGTTGAGACACCCCCGAGGTGTCTCGGCCCTAAAAACTAGCCGTTATGCGGTTTTAACCGCCCGGACTTCCTGAAGCCTATAAATACAGCCCCAGGACTTCATTTTTTAGGGAGATCTGGAATTTTGGAGAATTGGCAAAGCCCTGCGGACTGAAGATTGATCGAGTTCTTCAACACAGGAGAGAAAGTTTCTTCAGATCTACGTCACTCGCATCCATTCCTTAGGATTATCCCATTGCGATAATCTTAAGAAGAGCAATTATCTCGCCATTGTCGAGATAAGCGCTTCTGCTTCTAGATTCCTTTGCGAATCGACGAAGTTTTAGATCTGATCTAATTGTCAGGTAGTCTACGGATATTGACATCCCCGTCACCGGCTAAAAACCCACGCAAGCAAGAAACGACGAACGGATCTTGTGTTATTTTTGAAAGAGTTGTAATCCTTTATTTCTTTCTTTTGTTGAATATTTGAATTCTTTGTAAACAATTAAAATTATAATGAATTCAGCAATGAAGGCAACTTTCAGCGAAAATAGTCCTAATTGTTTAAAGGTTTGACCAAGATAGGAATTTGAGACGATCCTAATTGTTTAAATGTTTGATCGTTCAATTTGTGGACCTCTCGTTCATGGAAGGAATCGAGAGGGGATTTTGGTTGTGATCCTAACTATTTAAAGGTTTGACCAAGATAGAAATTTGAGATGACCCTAACTATTTAAAGGTTTGATCATTCAATTTGTGGACCTCTCGTTCATGGAAAGAATCGAGAGGGGATTTTGGTTATGGTCCTAACTGTTTAAAGGTTTGACCAAGATGGGAATTTGAGACGATCCTAACTGTTTAAAGGTTTGATCATTCAATTTGTAGACCTCTCGTTCATGGAATGAATCGAGAGGGGATTTTGGTTGTGGTCCTAACTATTTAAAGGTTTGACCAAGTAGGAGTGAAAGTATAAATCACAGTGGGAGTGTTGACTTGTACGTATCACTAAGTGGGGGTTCTTGATGTCAAATGACGAGATCTTGACACGAAGGGGATTTGACAATCGTAATAGACCGTTCGAACTAAAATTTCCAGTGCTATGTTAGGACTTTAACAGCGGGAGTTTAGTGTTTATCACTTTGTTTATAATTACCGGATTATCCCTAAGAATATTACATGTAACATTCTTCCGAGAACTTTCCATTACGTGAATTATCCACCCCCAGCTTTCTTTACAAAACTGGGTCTAATGAGGAGCACATTGTTCTCAATCGCATGTTTAGGTTAAGAATATAAGATTCTCTAGGAACTTCTTGTGAACGAAAGGAAACAGTTTAAACTCATATACATGTTGGAGTATTGAGGAGTAGTTTATATTCGTATCTTCAGAGTGGTGCACCGTCATTCGGTTTATTTTAGCGTTATGGTGCTAGAGTCGATTAAGACTTGAATTTTGTTCTTTAGACCGAAACAAACCTCAGTAGGATGTAGAACCCTCCTATGGTACGCACAGTAGTTTAGGTCTGTAATCTTTTTAGCTCCCTCCTGATCTTTAATAGGTGGTAGCTCGATCTCACCGTTATTCGGGAGGTACTCGAAAATATCTGGAACTTCCTCGTCCTTGAAAGAATACTCTTTTTGGAGTCTCGGATATGGAGTCCTTTGTTGTTTTTGAGGTTGTTATTATGACGTCTGATTATTATCACCAGCAACCACATGCATTGACTACTTGCTTTTTTCGGTCTTCTTCCTTCTGAGGAAGCGTTCGGCTTGTTCGTCGTGCACCTTCAAGTCTTTTCAAGTCTTGGATGGGTTTAATCCCATAACTCCCAATACGTCCAAAGGGAGGTTGTTATGGTAAGTTTGTAGGATGAATTCCTCCGTGATCGGATCTTGGTAATTTATCGCCTTGCTCCGGAAGCGTTTGACAAAGTCGGTGACCATTTCTCCGTCTTTTTACTTCTCATCGAAGAATGTCTTGACTGACACCTCGGCGTCATTATCAAAGAAGTGGGCGAGGAATAGGTTTTTTAGGTCGTCCCAGCTATTAATGCTCTCGGGCTTGAGACGATGGTACCAATCGAAGGCATGCCCGTAAAGGGTTCCAACGAATGATTGAACCATCAGGGGCTCATTCCCGGAAATTATGCCCAAATAGGACTTGAAGTAAATCAAATACTGAGTGGGGGCACCCTTCCTATCAAACGACATGAAGTTGATCAGATTAAATTTTGTTGGATATGGGATTATGTCCCATTCTCTTGGATAGGGATACGGAATACCGATCTTCTTTATTTCTTGGGCGGACATTAAGGCTTTCACCTTATTTTCTAGCTCCTTCATCTTCTCATCCTCGCTTGTATTTTGCTTTGGGCAATTTTGGGGAGACCCCCATCATTGTCATTATCAGTAGGACCAACTCCATCGTTGTTGTTGTCAAGAGGGATATCAATATTGATAGTCTCATCCAGTTCTGCATCACTATCTACTACATTGACTTGTTCTACAGCATCGTTGTGATGACTGGATTCACCAAGCTGTCTTGATAAGGCTTGAAGTTACAGGTCATGTAACTCCCTCATCCGTTGTATGGTCAGTTCTATTTCAACCTTAAAATCTTCTTTCTGCTTAGCGAGAGCATTTTCGATCATCTGAGTTATTTAGTCAGGATTGATGGTGAGCGCTTCACGGGATTGCCCTGGGCTAGATACAGTAGCGTTTGAAGCAATTGCAGAGCAATCGCCTGATGCTTCGTCATCTGAGGATAGTCCTCTATTCATCCTTTGATAATCCATGCGTCTAGTGGTTCCCAATCGCAAACGGGTCAGACGATGCGATATGAGGGGATCAGAATTAGAAGGTCGAATCGACTTTCTCATATCAGCCATGTTGATGGTGACTGCGGATTATTTAGGTCCTACAGCTTCTAGCTAGAACCGAGACATTAATTAGGCTATTCCTGAATTAACTCTTCTTCCTGGAGAAAAGTTAGGGCTAGACCCACTTGAAACCATCGAAAACTTTTCCTTGTTGATCATATTAATGGTAACTTCTGGGAATTCGTCATCTCAAACGACTGATCTTCTTTTGTGAAAACGCCTTGATTTGGGTTTCGACGCTTCATAGGAAAGCCTTTGGAATACCGAGACCCTCTGTGGAGCGGTCTTAGGGCAGCTACATGCTGATAATACTGCCCTGATAATCTTTGTGCACGGACAGTAAGAGTCCGTTTCTCGGGTACTTCTCTTTCGAGACTTGTTCGTACCCCCATCCCGATAGTACAACTCATCGGCATAATTACTGGAGCAACCTATCGCGTGCTGGTATGACTTCTCAAATATAATGTCGTCGTCTGACGAACATGTTTTCTTCTGAGGACTTGCTGCCTTATTGGCATTCTGAAGAGTCACGCGTTTAGAGCCACGCTTTCGAGAGCACGGGACCTCAACGGGCTCTTGGACTTCGACTCGCAGTCCGATGCAATCGGTTGTAGGAGTTTTCTCTTTACGAGGAGGTTCAGATTTGTTGCAAGGGCGTGTACGACCTCCAGCTCGATGAGTTGTTCAGGGTTCATTCACCATGCCTAAGTGTTCTTTGACCAGAAGTCTGTCTCGATCTTCATGTAGAGAACCCAGGCGAGCCTTCAATGGAATTCTGGATTTGGAGAGATCCACGCTATCGTAGGACTTCACCGGAGGTGCGGGAGCAATAGGAGCGGGATCTGGGGTTGACAAAGGCCAGGGAGCAGCCTCGAATCTGGAATCGAGCGAGAGACACGACTGGTGTCTCTTGGGTAGAAGCGCTATTTTGGCCTTCGGCACCCAAACCTACTTAGATCTTGGTGATTTCTTGACCACCTCTTCCCGCTGCAATTCTCGTGCCTTTCGCACAAGGATCTGGGCATGCGCAAGAAGTGCGGGGTGCTTCTGGATGTGCTCTTCGAGAGTAGAACGAGTTCGTTTGACCCGAACCCATTTGTTAATTGGAGCTTGGGAGGAGGATCCTGATGCTTGTTGTGGCGATAGCTTAGCCACTTGGCGCTTTCTAAACTCTAAATCCGCTTGGTAACAGAGTTCGTCCACCTGATCCAAAGCCTTAGAGAATTAGCACGCGAGGCGTTGGCGTTGTTTTTAACGTTCTCTCTTTGATAAAGTTGGCGCGCCTTCAGCAGTCGACTCCTTGATCGAGGAAGAAGAGTTTAGATTTGCAGATCCAGCTTCATTAGATGCCGGTGGATTATTGTGAGGTGCAACTACAGTAGCAGTAGCAAGAAGATCACCTTCTTGGGTCTTGAGATCTAAAGACTGACGGATCTTCCGGGAGGAGGAGACCTTCCTGTACTTGTGAGGAGAGGCAGATCTGGAGGAGGAGGAGGAGACGTACTCCTCGAACTTCTGTTAGTCGAACTCGTATTCGACCTCTTCAGTCACGGGGATCTTGATCGTTGGCTGCGGTACGACAGCCTCGGCAACGAAGTTGTTGACTCCCACTGTGGTCGCCAGCTTGTTTGGGGAGAAAGTTGATGATTTTATTGCTTTGAATCTATTACAACTTCAATCGTTATAATAAACTCAAATAAATAGAAAAGTAGATCTTTTTATAAGATTGACTTATACAATAAAAAGATTACAACTCTCGTCAAACAACGCAACAGACGTTTATCCTTCGCTGCTTGCGTGGTATCTTGGCCTGTGATGGGGACATTGATATCCGTAGACCACCAAACGATCAGATCAGATCCGGAGCTTCGTTGATTCACGAAGGAATCAAGAAATCGAAGCAATTATCTCGGCAACAGCGAGATAACCACTCTTCTCGAGATCACCGCAATAGGGCAATCTCAAGGAAAAGAACCGGGCTGCAGATCTATCGAACTCTCCTTCTTTATGCTGAAGAATTCACTGAAGTCTCCTCCTCCTCTCTGAAATTCGTGGCTCTTCAGTCTCCAATTCTGCAGGGCTTCGCCAACGCTTGAGAATTCCAGATCTGAAAAAAAAATAAAGGCCCTGGGGCTGTATTTATAGGCTTCGGGACCCCTGTTTTTAGATAAGAATGACTGATTCCCTTTTATCCTCAGTTGTAACCACTTAACCACATTCTTAGATGATATCAGATCAGTTATAACAAATCCAGGCGGTTAATGATCGAAAAAACAGCCTTAAACCGCTAAATCAGCTTTTTCGGGTTGCAGACACCCATGGGTGTCTCGACGCGACCGAAACACTTGTGAGTGTCTCGGCCAAGCCGAGACACCTTTAGGTGTCTCGGCTTGGCCGAGACATCAAAGGGTGTCTGGACTTTGGCTCAAGGCTCGGTTTGCGCGTTTCGTCCGTTTTCGTTGTATTTTCATCATCCAAACTCCGAATCGTGCGATCCAGAATGCGTCGGAAAGCCGACGAGGAGATCTATAAGATCCCATAATTAAATCATGTGTGGAGTAAATAGGACACGAGGGGCACTTCGTCTTTCGTAAGCGACATGTAGCTCCCGGTTCATTCATGTTTCCGTTATTCTGAAATTTTGTTGCTTCGCATGGTCCGTCGACTCACTTCATGTGTTTGTCATCGTCAAATGAGCTTCCATGACTCGAATGGTGATGTTCATTATCTTCTCGCTGTCTCGAGCCACGTGCGGGGACCTATAGGCAATTTTTGACACTTACAGCATCAAAGAAAGCTTATGGCATATCATTTTCTCATCAGTTTGCTGGAGCTTATGACTTTCAAGAAATAAGTTCCTGTTTGATAAAAACAAGTTTCTCCTACTCTACTATTATTAACTATGCTAATTCTAGATTAATTGATTGGTCACGTACGGGTAGTGGATGAAATGTGCAGCGTGTATCAGCAATTCTAAAGGAAAAACTTATACCCAGGAGGAGTGTCTGAGAGGATTGTGGAATTTTGGGAGCAAGATGAATGTTATGAAAGTTTTATCAGTCTTGTATAAACAACAGATATTTAGTCTTATGTTCTATCTCTTGTGTGTTAGATAATAGAACATCTAGTTTCTATCTACTATATGTATAGCTAGCTTTTGTTCTTCCTTATATTTATGTTTACGATGAATGACGGCAAGGCACACTCTTCATTTTCATGGATCTCTAGAAGAAGAAGGTTATGCATCCCTAGTTTTAGAAACTTTGTTTTCTATCTTCTGACACGGTTCATATCCTAATTTTTGTAACTACATAATGTATACTTCTTTTGGTTTTTTAATGAACAGGGTATACCCCTTGTTTTTCTCTCTCAAAAAGAAAAGATTTGAATTAGAAAAATATTATTTAAGAGGTGGCATTTATTTGTTTTTTTAATTAATTCTCCCCACCCCCACCCCCATCTTGTAAAGATGAGTCCAATACCATATTACAATGGAACTAGATATTACAAACAGTTTTGATGTTTCTTAGGGCTTGTTTGGTGTGTCAGAAGTACCGGATTCAGAAAATAAATCAAAAAATAACTTCTAAATTTATAAATTAAAAAGCAGTGGAAGTAATTTTTTTTTGTTTCACATATTTTTTAAAGTATGATTGTATTTCTTGTTCTTCATTCTCTTTTTTCATTTTGAAGTAACTAATGAAGAAAATATTAATAAGAAAAATTATTTATTTCCTAATTAATAAACATTTCACCTATTTCTGGGCTAATTCCGAGCCTTGATGGGTGGAAAAATATGTAGAAAGTAAGGATGCATGATATGTAGACGTCACATCAGCGTTTAAGGAAATATTAGAATTAGATTTTTTTCAGAGAAACAAATATGTTTTTTTTTTTACTCAGAAGTAGCAAAAGTAGCATCTACTTCTTTTACTTCGGTTACTTTATAATTATTTTCGTGCAAACAAACACGCCCATAATGTGGTGTTAAGTTGTTACTTCAGTTCAACTCTTGTGATTGTCATAAGTTGTTTTCTAATATATCTCACATGAACAAAAAATTATATGTGCCAATTTTACAATCTATTTTTATATTAATTTAAATATTTTTAGCTTGTACATATGCTTAACTTTATGGACATAATGTATTTTTATGTTTTCATAATCATTACTCCACTTGCTTTGGTGCAGCGACTATGAAGAAATTGCTCCAGAGACGAACAGAGTTTTTGTCTGAGCTGGATGTTAGTTTTGGGTATTGTGGTATTGGGTTTTAGTGATTTATTTATTTGGATTTTAAGTTTCCGGGCCTATTTCTTTAAATGCGAACTCCGAACTCCCACCTGCGCCAGGGCCACCACCCAACCCTGTCGGCAATTGGACCTTGGATCTGGCCCGCCGCCACCCTACCTGCCTAGAGCCATCGCCCATTTTTCCCTCTCTCAACTTCTCTCCACTGTCGAGTGAGTTTAAATTTTTCTTTTGAATTGTGTATTAAAGAGTTAATGTGGTTTTGTTTAATTACTAAGTTCATACATTCACAGATTCACTTACTTTCTTCTATGATCGAGATATACAATTCAAAAATTTTAATATGCCAAGAATATGCAATAAATTAGTTTGTTCGTTAAATAATTTGCATAACAAACATGCAACGGTAGAGCGACTTTTTTTTCTGCAATGTAGTTTGTGAAGAATTAGTTGCATAACAAAAAGGAAGATGAATAGGTTAATGATTGTTTGGTTACATATGTGATATGTATAAAGACCCATGTTTAATAGCGTTGCCACCGAGAAAATCATACGTCACCTTCAAAATATCATAAATCGTCGAGAGCAATTGTAAAGTTACACTTTGAAATATCTTTTTTTTATTGTAAAAGTAATTATCTTTTTATATACATGTATTTTTTGTCAACAATCTTCTACAAATTGCTTAGTGCATACCAAGTGTTTGTTTTATGAATTTAATTTTGATATGTATTTGTTTATGTTATATATCCAAATGTTTTTCAAATCTAATTGCAATGTTGGATTTTGTAGTGTATTTTTACTAGCAAGTATGTATATTTTGATTTCATTAATGGAGATAAATTATGAGTAGGAGTGCTTATTTTTGTTTATCTATCTCATTACAAGCAAAATATGATGCGATGAAATTGATAAGTGTTTCGATCATTGAAATCATTTCCAATAGGTTTATAATATTTTGTTCTATTTTTAGATGAAAAAGGAAAAATTATCTAGATCCGCTGCTTCCACCAATGAACAGAACATAAAAGGAGAAAACAAAATAAAAGAATAAAAAATTATTATCTACCAAAAATTGTCAATGCTTAAAACAAATTACAAAAAGTAAAAAATAATAAATAAATAAATACATAAATCTGGGGTGAGATGAAATTAACGCAAACACATAAATCAATTCCATCACATACACGAAATTAAGGCAAAAAAATCAAATACATCAGAAAACAGAAAAACTGTGCAAAATGAAGAAAGGAGAAGGGAAAGAGAGGAGAAAACATAAGAGTGAGAGGGAGCGATTAGATTGTCAAGGAAAGAAAGAAGACATGGTTTATTTTCTTATTTTTATTTTATTAGCAATACAATCCCTGATATAGTTGTTCTTTTCTTTTTAGACCTCGTTCAGTACCGAGGAATAAAGTCAAGTCGAAAAGGAATGAAGTTAGCAATGGAATATGGGAATGTAACGATCTTCTCATTCTCACATTTGGGTGCAATTAGAGAAGCGAGAATGACAATATTATTTTCATTCCCAAATTTGGTATTCTCTATCCCCAAGTAAGAATGTAGGAATAGAATGATCATTCTTATTCTCACATTTGCGTACGATTAGAAAAGCGGGAATGACAATCTTATTTCAATTCCCGCGTTTGGTATTCTTCGTCCACGAGTAAGAATGAATTATTATTCTCTAATGATGCCCTTACAACAACAACATACAATTTAAAAATATAAAAAACATTATTAAAAAATATAATTTTAAAGATACAGGTGCAGAACTTGTTTTAGTATGCCACTTGTAACATAATTTCAGTTTGATAATATTTTATTCCAAAGTCCCAATTCTTTCTAATTTTTTCATCAAATGATCATGTGTTTATTAGCAAAGTGCCTTAGACATGGCAAATTTTGACAATAGTGATTAATATTATAAGGATCATTAACAATAGTGATAAATATCATAAGAATCAATAAAAAAAGGAGAGCTCATGTCAAATTGATATAGCAGCTCTTAACATTACATCTACATCAAATTTAATCAATTTTGAAAATTTGACAGGTTAATATGGCAATCAATGCAAACGATGATATCTCATTCGACAAATTATCAACAATGATCAAAATTATTCTAGATACATAACACCTTCTTCCAATTTTTTATAGGATTTGATGAAAACCTCGGTCTGATGCATTGTAATCGTATTTCAGGTTGCATGGGGACCAATATAAAATCAAACACGTGAAGCACTTCAACTTAAATAAGTGATAAAAGTGACACAATCAACATTATGAAGATCGTATGCACGAAGATCTAATAAGACGCCAAAAAATCATACAAGTTCACATACGTATAATGTGCAGACTCGTGAAAATGTACAAAATACTAAAGAAATGATTTGGACGAACATCAAACCTCGAGAAAACTTTTTCAAGTAATAATTATCTTTCAAAGTAAAAAATTAAATAATGGCAACTGAAAATCCTTTAATAAAAGAGACTTTGAATATGATAGATACACGAAAAAATATTTCAAGTAATTATCCCTCATAACATAAACTTCTAAAAGATAGTAATTGTAGATTTTCAATAATAAATTTGGAGAGGACATATTTGTCAAATTTATCAACCAACTATATTTAAATTTAAAATTAAGAAAAGTTCTTAAGAATAAAAAAACGTTGTGATCTGGCTACCTCATGATTGGCGGAAAGAAAGAGAATGCGATTTTTCGAGATAGGCTAATATGGGTCAGGAATTTTAAGATTTCTTTGTCAATATGGGTATAAATTGAAATTTTCTTATCTAATTTGATTCCCACTTAAATGGGAATGATCATTCATTATCAACTCTCTAGGATCAACTCTCTAGCTCCCTAGGGATGCGCTCCCTAGGAATGCTCATTCTAGCATGAAGTAGGAATAAGTATTCCATGGTAAAGGGTATTCCAACTCTTATAAAACATTGGTATGCTTGGTGTGCGAGAATGAAAAGTGGGGCTGAGCATTACATTCCACCCCGTTCTTGTGTACCAAACGAGGCGTTAATTTCCTTCCTTTTCTTTTTTCAAGCGAGAAACTTATCATATTATTCTTAGCAAATGTCTTAACTCTCAACCATCACAACAGTGTATGCATTTAATTTAACATTACAAAAATTACTAACACGTAATCAACGGGCAGAAAATTATTTAACACAGCTTGTGAAATGTCAGAACCACTCA
>BQKN01036519.1:0-28438 GCA_022839385.1 Asparagus kiusianus
AAAGATTACAACTTTTATCCTTGTTTGTCGAACGAATCGCGAGCTCATGTTTTACGGTCACTCGCTTTGTGTGGGTTCTTTGCCTGCGCCGGGGTTATTTGCCATGGACCACCACATGATCTCGATCCGGTCGGATCTACACGATATAACGGGTATTATTCCACCAAGGGAATAATAGCCGGGAGGGATTGTTTCACCAAGGAAACAACCGCTCGATGCTCGGGATCTAAGAACCAAGCTTAGATCCGGAGTGTGATCGTGTAGATCTGAAGATCCGATCCTCTCGAACTCCTGCCTTATTTGGCGTTGATGATCGCTGAGCATCGGATCTGGAAGTCCAAGTCTCCTAAGCCTTCGATGTTTGAATCTTGTTTAGATCTGAGTCTTCAATCCAGCAGGGCTTCGCCTCCTCCAAAATCCAACCTCTAAAACAAATGAGCACAAGGCCTATTTATAGGCACTCGTTACTGTGCCCCGTGCACAGAACAGGGCCTAGCCACCCCTGGGTGGCTCGGCCATGGTCGAGCCACCCTGGGGTGGCTCGGCCCAGGGCCGAGCCCCCGGGTGTTCCGTCGTTTCGTCCGTCGTTCGGGTTTTCCGGTGTTTCCGGTTCTCCGTTGTTCGGATTTGATTCGGTTGTGTGGTTGACTTGATCTGGAATCGACTTGTTGACTTGATTCCAAATATGGCAGTTAATCCGCTTCTGAGTTCGAGTCCGGAATTGATCTTGATTCGATCATTGTATCACCGAATTCGCTCTTGTTTAGATGACTCGGTGATTCCCCGAAACGTTGGTTTGATTCCGCGTGCGAGTGGATGCATTCCAATGCTTGGGTACGATTTGTTGGCTTCGTCGCCTCGTTAACTTGCTCCGTTGCGTATGGCTTGGCTTCGGCGTTGGCGGGATAACGGTCGTGCTTGGATACGTCGCTCGATGGTCCGTTTGTTGAATTGGCGTCGTCGAGCTGTGATAATGGACCTATAGGCAATTTTATACGCCTACACTTGGCATTCCAGTCAGCAAGTTGGCATCTACGGGCACAATCATTTACGGATTCAACACCAACGGGTCAAGGTCTTTGGGTAAGATCCGGATAAAGTGCCAAATGGGCGATCTAAAGACGGAGGTCACATGCTACGTGATTGATGCTGAGACATCCTATAACTTACTATTGGGTCGGCCTTGGATCCATAGTAACATTATAGTTCCCTCCACTCTACATCAGTGTTTGAAATATGTTGACACTGATGGAAGGGTCAGGACGGTGGTTGCGGATAAGCAACCATTCAAAGGGTATGAGAATTACTTCACAGATTCTCTCCTTTATGGTAACGAATCCGATACGGAACCATCGATCCAGGGCACGGACAGCGGAGAAGAAGCTGATTCCGAGGCCGGATTCGATTACAATGACGGTTTTGTTTTAAATGACATTGTACCCTTTGTAATCAATCTTGACGATGAACAATCGTCAGATGGCGGTTGTAACTGGCAACTTGCTGATATTGAAATAAATCATGGTTTAGAGTACTCCTTGTCTCTTGATGATGCGATAAAGGGATTATATGATAATCCAGATTTATATATGCCGCTCCGATCGTCTTATGTAACGAAGAAACGTCTCCAGCATTCTTTCGGAACAACCCGGATTATTCCTGCCAAAATAGGAGGACAAAAAGAAGTGATTTACGGTAAAGGAGAAAATCTTCCGTTGCCAGATCATTTCCTAAGAGAAGATGAAGATGGTGACAAATCTGGTCTGCACTTATTTAAGTATAGTCCGGAAGCGCGCATGCTCATGGAAAAACAAGGGTACGATTTCACACTCGGAGAAGGTTTATACTTCGATCGAGGTTCCCGTATCCCAGTCAAAGCGGCATATGTACCGAAAGGAAAACCAAATGACTATTATCGTCACAAGAGAGGCTTAGGCTATGTTTCATCAGATGACGAATGTGGTTGGCAAATCATCGATCAAATTGCTAACAAAGCTAAGAATGGGTACTTGCCAGATTCTTCAGCTGAGGATTCTGACACAAGTCTGGGAGAAATGTTCAATACCTTAATGTCGAACATGACTACAGCTGATCCATCCACATTGGAGGACGACGATCAAATGCCAACGTGGGAGGACCCATGGGTTCATCACCTAAACATGCAGTATGGTGATAGGTTCGAACAGAGAGAACCACCCACCGAAGATGAAGTAGTCCAAATTAATATGGGTGATGAGGCCAATCCAAAGCCCATATTTATCAGCGGTAGTCTTCCCCCAGATGAGAAGGAGGAATTAATTGCCCTCATCAGAGAGTACATTGATGTCTTTGCCTGGAACTACGAAGACATGCCAGGGCTTGACCCCAATGTGGCAATGCACCGCCTCGACATCAAGCCGGATGCCAAACCTGTCAAACAACAGCAAAGACGGTTTCGTCCGCAGATTATGGAAGCCATCGAGGCAGAGGTTAAGAAGTTGATCGACTCAGGATTTATCCGAGAAGAACAACATCCAGACTGGTTAGCTAACATCGTTCCCGTTATGAAGAAAAATGACAAGATCAGGATTTGCATCGATTTCAGGAATCTGAATGAAGCATGTCCAAAAGACGATTTTCCTCTCCCGATCACGGATGTCATTATCGACAATACATACGGATTCGAGAGAATGTCCTTCATGGACGGCTTTTCGGGGTACAATCAAATCAAGATGCACCCAGACGACGAGAAGCATACAGCATTCAGAACGCCCCTCGATATCTTCTGCTATACGGTGATGCCTTTCGGTCTGAAGAACGCAGGTGCCACATACCAACGAGCAATGACTAAGATTTTCCAGAAACATCTCAGGAAAATGGTTGAATGCTACGTTGATGATTTAGTGGTAAAGAGCCGCGACAAAGAAGATCACATCAAGGACTTGAGAACGATGTTTGATCTCATGCGGGGTCATCAATTGAAGATGAATCCCACAAAATCCTTCCTCGGAATGTCTAGCGGAAAATTCCTTGGATTCGTCATCACCACGAAGGGTATACACATCGACCCAGACAAGGTAAGGCAATACATGAATTGTAACCCCCGAGGAATCTAAGAGAGCTCAGAGGATTGCAAGGGCGTTTAGCTTACATCCGGAGGTTCATCTCAAATCTATCTGGGAAGTGCCAACCATTTTCTAAGCTAAACAAGAAGGGAGTGTCATTTATTTGGGACGATGCTTGCCAAAAAGCATTCGAAGATATCAAGGCATATCTGATGAATCCCCCTGTTCTTGTTGCACCAAAATCAGGTAAACCGTTCTTAATTTATATCAAGGCGATGAACCACTCGATAAGTGCTTTACTAGCACAAGACGATGATAATGGTCACGAACAGGCAGTCTATTATCTAAGTCGGACCTTGATAGGTGCCGAGTCTTGATACCCGATGATCGAGAAAGAATGTCTCGCATTGGTATTCGCAGTACAGAAGATGCGACATTACTTGGTTGGCCAGACGATTTACGTCATTGCTAACGTTAATCCGGTACGGGTATTCATGACTCAACCGGGTTCGATGAATTAGCGGTTAGCAAAGTGGGCCCTTCTCTTGTCCCAGTACGATTTGCATTTCAAATAGCAGAAGTCGGTCAAAGGACAAGCGATTTGTGATCTTTTGGTGGCAAGTCCAACAATGGATACGGTTGAAGTATATGATGACTTGCCAGATGAAACCCACGAGGTTAATACCACATCACACCAACAAGTATGGCAATTATACTTTGATGGTGCTTCAAGAGCAGTTAATAAGGCAATAACCCCTGGATGTCCTAAAGTCACTTCCGGAGTTGGAGTTGTCTTAGTTTCCCCAGGGAAGCACGTGATGCCTTGAGCTTATTCACTGACAAATCCATGTTCCAATAACGTAGCCGAGTACAACGCGCTCATCATTGGACTCAGTTTCGCCAAGGAGCTGGGGGTCGAATATCTCGAAGCTTTTGGGGATTCTCAATTGATAGTCAACCAGGTTCGTGGAGAGTATGAAGTCAGAAACCCAGATCTGATTCCGTACCACCAGGAGGCCATCAGAATGGCGGATTCGTTTGAAGAATTCTATATTGAATACATCCCTCGTCTCCAGAACGCTTATGCGGATGCACTGGCAGCACTAGCAGTATCACTCGCGCAACCGCCCGAAGCTGAACTACTAGTCACAGTAAGGTCACACCAACTCTGCATACCCATATACGATATGGATATCGAAGAGGAGGATGATAGAAACGTAAACGCCAAAGAGGTGAACTCAACCCAAATCGGGTCTGAGTCCCGAGATTGGCGCTTTCCCATTATTGATTACGTCCAATATGGCATCTTGCCGGAGGATGTAAAGGAAAAAGAATCTATTCGCCGAAGAGCACCATGGTTCTTTTACAATACCGAGACCCGTACGTTATATCGCTGGGGGTATGATGATTTGCTTCTCCGATGCCTTTCGAACAAAGAAGCAAAAGAAGTTCTTAAGGAAGCACACGAAGGAGAATGCGGTGCGCATCAGCCTGGTCCCAAGCTGTATGATCGAATCAGAAGAATGGGATATTTCTGACCAACAATGGTTCGTGACGCGATCGAGTATGCCCGAGAATGTCACGCTTGTCAAGTGCATGCAAATTATATGCACCAACCACCGGAGCGATTACACACGTCAACCACGTCCTGGCCATTCGAGACATGGGGTATGGATATTGTCGGTCCTATCTTTCCTCCTTCAGTCAAAGGTGATCGATTTATTCTCGCTATCACCGACTACTTTTCAAAGTGGGCTGAAGCCATTCCGCTTAAAGAAGTGAAGACGAACAATGTCATCAACTTCATCAAGCATCATGTCATATACCGACACGGTGTGTCGAGACGGATCATTCACGACAACGGTCCGCAATTCATAAGCAACGCTTTCATCAGGTTTTGCGACAAATTCAAGATTCAAGATGTTTCGTCAACGGCTTATTATCCTGCTGCTAATGGATTAGCTGAGGCTTTCAACAAGACGATCATCAAGATCTTGTCAAAACTCGTGAAAACCAATAAGCGAGATTGGGACGATAAACTCGGCGAAGCACTCTGGGCTTATCGCACCACCATACGCACACCTACGGGAGCCACCCCATATTCTTTGGTGTACGGATGTGAAGCTGTGCTATCGCTGGAGATTCAAATCCCCTCCCTTCGGATCGCTCTCGCAACGGAGATGACGACCGAAGAACAACATCAGAAACGTCTCGAGGAACTCGAGAGGTTGGATGAAAAGCGCTTGGAAGCTCAACAACACATTGAGTTCTATCAGGCAAGAATATCCAGGGCTTTTGACAAAAGGGTCCGCCAAAGAAGCTTCAAGGAAGGAGATCTGGTCCTTGCTGCTCGCCGACCAATAATCCTCACCTCCAAGAAGAAAGGTAAATTCGAACCTAAGTGGGAAGGACCGTTTGTAATAGACACAGTCTATTCAAACGGCGCTTATCGCTTAATTTCTTTAGAGGGTGTCAGGCAATTAATGCCAATAAATGGGAAGTTTTTGAAAAAATACTATCCCTAGTACATTCAGGACAACTCATTTATCGGGAAGTTTTTTGAAGAATATTACACTTAATATTCTAGAGGATAACCCAAATTCATTTTCCAAAACCCCTCACTGATCAATTCCAATTGACAGTGAGTCCTCCAAAAATGTTCTTCTGGCCCTCTTGATTCTTTCCATGAACAAGAGGTCCACTTTTAGTTCGGAGTCCCCTTTCGATAAACGAAAAAACTCCCTTTCTTTTCTCTTTGGTTAAACCTTCTCATGGTCATAACTAAAGTTGAAATTTCACTTCGATAAACGGAGAACTCATCTTTCGATCAGATAACCAATCCTATAAAAGGTAAGTTTATCTAGGTCTTCCAGATTCTCGGAGTGGAGATCCCACTTCTAGTTTCTTTCTTGCACTGGAAATAGAATATAAAATTCTTCCTTTCCAGAATCAAGGAATAGAATATAAAATTCTTCCTTCCTTGTTTGGGGAAGAGAATATAAAATTCTTCCTTCCCACATCGATCCTTTTTCCAAAATTTATTAATTTAGGATTCATCCTAGGAAGTTTATCCCGAATCCTAAGCAGGGATAAGTCTGCGCCTAACACGCGCTGCCGGTTTAGTCTTTTTCCACAGAAAAATACACCAGTGTTCGATTCTGGGGTATTTTATCCTAAAACCTAAGTAAGGATAAGTCTGCGCCTAACACGCGCCGCCGGTTAGTTCTTAGCCGTTGAAAAGAACACTCGTCCACATATTCAACATTGTGGCAGGCTGTTATTAATAACGCCGAAATCCAGGCCTCACACGCTTGGGGAATTTTATCCTGAATCCTAAGAAAGGATATGCCGACGCCTAACACGGTCGCCGGTTTGGTCTTTATCCGTAGAAAAAGATACCAGAGCCTGACTCTGGGGACATTTGTCCCGAAGCCTAAATAGGGATAAGCCAACGTCTAATACACGTTACTGGGTAGCCTATTCCCATAACAATGGCAAAGTCTACATATTCGAAATTGTAGCAAAAAGTCTAAGGGAGTTCATTCCTTTAGCATAACGTCACGTGCGGAACGGATTAAAACAATCCGCATGTAAGCCCGGCTCAAACGGTAGGCGGTAAGAGCATGTCAAATCCGTTGAAGGCTGAGGATTTGCCAAAAAATCCTGAGTCAACGTCTCATACATGTTGCTGTTTAGTCTTTTCACAGGAGAAAGACGAAGTCTACGTATTCAATGTCGTAGCACTAAAAGAGTTAACTCTTTTAGCTTAACGTCATGTGCGGAACGGATTTAGACAATTCGCATGCTAGCCCGACTCAAATGGTAGTCGGTAAAGGCTAATCAAATCCGTTGAAGGCTGGGGGTTAGCCAAAAATCCTAAAGTCAACACCTCACACGTGTCGCCGAGTAGCCTATTCCCGTAACAATGGCGAAGTCTATGTATTCGGCATCATAGCATGAAGTCTTAGAGAATTCAATCTCTGAGCGCAACGTTACATGCGAACGGATTCAAACAATCCGCATGCTAGCCCGACTCAAACGGTAGTCGGTAAAGGCTAATCAAATCCGTTGAAGGCTGAGGGTTTGCCAAAAATCCTGTAAGTATTATGATCGTCGGATTCACAATCAACAGAGAAGAATAATGATGAAAAGAAGAGTGTGTTAAAGAAAAGACTTTGTTTTATTAATAAAACCAAACCAAGTTGAGATACAAGAAAACGTCTCAAATCAGATCTGACAAACTGAAGGAAGCAATTTTAGCCTTGACAGCGGCAAGTTCCTCGGCGTGTTCCGCCCGAACCCTCTCCTCTTCTTCCTTATGAAGCTTGGCATACGCAAGAATGGCGGCAGTGTCGGCAGTTACGTCTTCTCGGCGCAACGTGTGAAGAACCTCCAGCTCTCTTCTCTAAACATTTTGAACTCTGGTGCTCTCGAGCTCAAAATCTTTTAGAGTCCTCTCCCCTTGGGCGGTCCTAATCCCCGTCCTATCAGCAATATTATTATAAACATCCATCTTAGTCTGCAGATGACGTTGCCGTTCATACAAGTTCGCAACGATTACTTCTTGCTCTGAGATACGTCTCTCCCGGGCCTTACGCTCATGCATCCTCTGAGTCTGAGCATTGATCATAAGTGGCGTGGCCTCGTCATATGAGTCGAAGTGTACTAGCTCTTCCAAGCGATATATGAGTTCCTCTAAGCAAGTCAGCCTTATCTCACATCGTCCAGCTAGCCGGATGCCACCTACACGCTGAATGTCTTCAAGACTATCTGTTATGAAAAGGAGCAAATCATAAGATCTTCCCTGTCCAGAACTAATGGCGGTGGCCGTTTGTTGCACAACCTTCTCTACTTTTTGGAGGATGCTCTGCACAGATTCGGAGACCGTGAAGACAGACTCTTGGTCAGACATAATTACAGCAATAGGATCCTCTTCTCCTTCATCGTCGGATATTAGGATGATTTCGGGACTCACCATCCTTCTGTCACGGATATCCAACCGAGGAAGTGGATTGATAGCCTGCCTGGCAGAAACTGAAGATAAAACGTCCCCACGGCGTCCGTTCACCGCTGAAAGCAAGCAATTAAGCGTTTGTTAATTCCAGTTATAAAAGGAAATTGAACTCATCTTACGAATGGGTAAGATAGAGTCATTGCCTTATAAAAGGTGAGACCATTTGGCCACATTGTGTATTCATAAGATAGGGTATATCGACAACATATCCCTGTCTTATAAAGCACAATGCAGCGTCAAAACACCCCCTTTATTTTGAGATAGGGTCTCGACCAAACACAACGCCGAGTAAAAAGGACTAATTTGCAAATTTCCAAGAAAAAAGGACTAATTTGCAAATTTTCAAGAAAAAAGGACTAATTTGCAAATTTTTGAAAAAAAATAACTCACCGGCATGAGAGGGAGGCGTGCCACCAGCCGACGCGGTAGAGGATTGACCCTTCACAATACGAGACATGGTGATCTGCAAAATAAATTAAAAGATCAAATCCAGAAAAAAGTCCCTCTTTTATTGCATATTTACCCCCTGAAAGAGAAGCTCGAGGCGTCAAATCATGATTCTAACCCTCGCATGCGATCCCACAAATCCATAAATTGAATTAAGCATAAAATAAGCCAAAGTTGTGGAGGATTTACCTGAAGAAAGCTCGAAGATCCGACAAAAATCAAATCTTGAAAGAGGCTCAGACCACGTGCTCGAGGGGCCTGAGAGAATTTTTTATTTGAAGGTTTTTTGAGGGATTTTTCAATCTAAGATCCAAAGGAAGGATGGATCTAGGGTATTTATGAAGATTTGAAGGAAAGAATACAAGAGGGAAAAGGAATCCAAGAAAGAGGAGGAGAAGGGGGGCCGGCCCTAAGAGAGAGAAAAGGGGGGGGGGGGTTTATAGAGGTGAACCAGCCTTGAACCAGACCCAAACTAGCCCTGAACCGGACCAGAATTGACTGAACCAGACCAGATCAAACCAAATCAGTCCAAATAAGGCTGAACCAGACCAGACCAGTCTGAACCAGACCAGACCAGACTGAACCAGTCTTGAACCAGGCATGAACCAGTCATGAACCAGGTTGAACCAGTTTGAACCAGAATTGAACCAGAATTCAAATTGAAGCTGAATCAAGCATCGAAACGACTTCAAATCGACCGAGGGTTTAATCCTTGGTTTATTCTCGCCTCTCCTACATATTCGGAGGGGTCGGACGATTTTTTGAGCCAAATTATTGCCTTTTTGGCGCCGGTTCAGCTCATTTTGGGCACGGAAATACTCCAATAAGGTATACGAGTATAAACTATTCCCCATTTTTATTGAGAAGTTCCTGGAGAATATTTTTCTAAAAATATTCTTAAGGATAACTCAATAACACGACGCCGGACAACGCGTCGCAAATAAAGACTCAACGCCAACAATCGAGGGTCAGTTGTATGTCGAACCAACAAACACGAGCTAAAGATTGGAAAATCAGGAATCGACTTCAAGTTCAAAACTCCGACAACGGTCAGACAATAAATGCAGCACCGGAATCCTTACAGACATTTGACAAAGCACCGGATAGTCTAAAGGATTGAAGGAATACAGAACGAAAAGTCATTCCAAGGTCCCGTCACACCAACTCAGTGTAGGGGCAATCATATCCAAAGCATTCCAGACTCTTCTATAAAAGAACGAGACTGAAATACTTTGGAGGGGGTATCTGTAGGCGTATAAAATTGCCTATAGGTCCCTTAGCACAGCTCGGCACGATGATTCGACAAATCAACGGACGTTCGAGTGACGAGGCGACGAGGCACGCAAGCAACGGAATACGTTCGCATATGGAGCCAATCCAACGGTTCGGAAAGTCAACGAGTCGTCCAATAACAAAATGGATTTGAACTCAAACACCGAGGCGGATTTATGCCAAATAAAGACCCGGACTATTAAATTAAAGTCCGGACAAGTCAAACGAAGAACCGGAAGACGGAAAATGACGGAACCCAACACACCCGGGGGGACTCGGCCGAAACCGAGCCACCCCAGGGTGGCTCGGCCAAGGCCGAGCCACCTCAGAGGTGGCCGGCTCCCTTTCCCCCCCTCTCTCTTGTGCACACGGGCACAGTTCAGAGAGCCTATAAATAGGCCTTCAGATTCATCATTTGAGAGGACTTTTGGTTGGACTTTTGGAGAGCCGAAACTCTGCCGGATTGAGACCTCGTGTTAGAGTTTTTTGAAGGCTTGAGCTTGGACATTCAGATCTGATCCTTGGCGAGCACCCGCACCACAAAAGGCAGAAGTTCGAGAGGATCAAGATCTCAGATCTATGCTACTACACTCCGGATCAAAGCTTGGTCTTTGATCCCGAGATTCGAGCGGTTGTTTCCTTGGTGAAACAATCCCTCCCGGCTATTATTTCCTTGGCGAAATAATACCCGTTATACTGCGTAGATCTGCTTGGATCGAGATCGCGTGGTGGTCAACGGATTAACCATCGGCGCCAGCAAACAACCCACAAAGCGAGTGACCGGATAACAGGAGCTCGCGATTTGTTCGAGAAAAGTTCAATGACGTCATCAATGAAGAAAGCCCCAATTTTTCTCGCGAACAGCTGCTACGCCCGCACCACACGTATCGTCCAACGTGGTTGAGGCTACAGATCCAGATCTCCCTTCCGCCACAAAGGTAACTACTGAAGGTGCTCCAGTTTTGTCGAAGAGGGCACGCCAAAGACGGCGTCAACGCCTCGCCCGACAACTAGCCAAGGCTGCAGAATCGATGGACGGGATCCGCTACAATGAGGATCTAAAGTCCAGGCAGCGCCAAGAACAACAACGGCAAGCAACCAACTCCTCCTCCAAGACAGAAACGAACGAATGGGTTCGTGTCAAGAGGGCTCGCTCCACTCTCGAGGAGCGGATTAAGAAGCGTCGGGCATTGCTCGCACATGCCCGAATCCTCCTACAGAAAGCGGAGGAGATGCGGAAAGAAGAGGCGGTCAAAAAGCCGTTTACAAACAAATGGGTTTGGGTGCCAAAGTCAAAACCGGCACCTCAAACAAAGGTGGGTGGAGTTATCGCCCGAACTTCTTCAAAACCAGATGTTGTTTCTCCTGTTCCGGCGCCTTCAACGGAGCCAGGTAAGAACGGGGGCCCTTCAAAATCCAGGGTTCCTGTGAAAGGTCGCCTCGGTCCTTTACTAGAGAACCGAGGTAAAGTACCTATCAAGGAATGGTTGGGACCATTGAAAGGTCCCCAAGTGACAAATCAGACTGGGGGTCGCATCAATCCCCCAAGAAAGATGATAGAGGGAAAGCCCCCGACATCGACCGCATCGGATTGCGGGTTGAAGTGCAAGAGCCCGTTAAGTTTTTACGCTCACAGAAGCGTAAACTTGAACGGGCGACTTTTGAAAATGCTAATAAAGCATCACATCCCCAGAGGGAAGCACATTCGTCTGATGATGATGGTGTTATACCTGGGAAATCATGCCAACACTCTATAAGTTACTCCAGTCATCAAACTGACGAGTTGTACTATAGAGCTGGGGGTATGGAAAAATCTCAGAAGAGATATGCTCAAGACACGGGATCTCGCTGCCCGTGTGCCAATATAATCAAGGCAGTGCTGTCAGAATGCTGCTGTGCCAAAACCCCAAGGAGAGTCTCGGTGTTCGAAAGAATTTCCAAGCCAAGGCGTTTCCATGAGAAGAAGTTCGTCCGCCAAGAAGACGAATACCTAAGAGTGTCGGCTAACATGGCCGGCAGAGGGAAATCAACACGATATTTCAATCTAGATCAGCTTGCCGAAGTATCCCGATGTATGACGCGATTGCGGCCAGGAACCAATGGCCGGAAGAATTACCGAAGGATACAAAAGGGACTCTCTTTAGAAGAGGAGGAGTCAGATGCTGATTTAGATTCTTGCTCGGCTATAGCGTCCGATGACACGGCTTCTAGTGCGGGACAACCTTATGAATCACTTATGATCAGCGCCGAACAAGTAACTAAGATACTTGAAAAGGCTCTGGCTAAGCAGAAGGAAAGCTTCAAGTTCGAGATGGAGATGGCCATGCAACGAATGAGAGAGATGCACGACCAACAAATTGCGGCGCTGATAGTTCACCAAGGGGAGCCCAGTCGGCGCAATAATCAGAGTCAAGATGAGAATAAACGGGAAGGGGATAATGTCAACACCCCTCCTGTCAACAACGATAATGGGGGCGGTCCCGCAGATGATAATGCGAAAGAGGACCATGTTACCTCTCCCCGAAGCCACTCAAAGACAGATACGAGTGAGGACAAGAAAATGAAGGACTTGGAGAGCAAAATCAACGCGTTGATGAATGCTCAAGAAGTAAAGAGGTCCGGCATACCATGTCCATACCCACCGGAGTGGGAATCAATTCCGTATCCGGCAAAGTTTAATTTAATTAACTTTACGCCGTTTGATGGGAAGGGTTCCCCTACCCAACACTTAATATATTTTAAGTCTTATTTAGGAATTATTTCTGGGAATGAACCTCTCATGGTGCGGTCATTCGTCGGCACTCTCCGCGGAGCAGCCTTCGACTGGTATCGCCGTCTCAAGCCTGGGAGTATCAGCAGCTGGGACGACATGGAGGATATGTTTTTAACAAATTTCTTTGATGACGACACCGAGATTTTGATCGGCACGCTATTCAACGAAAAGCAGAAGAATGGTGAGACAGTCGAAAATTTTGTAAAGAGATTCCGAAATAAAGCAATGAATTGCAGGGATCCAGTCAGCGAGGATTTTATCCTCGAGACTTGCCATAACAATCTGTCATTGGACATCCTCGAAGCCATGGGAATGGTGCCGCCAAAGACCTGGAAGGACCTGAAAGTGCGGGGAGAATGAGCCGAGCGATTCCTCAAAAGGAAGAAGGCTGAAAGAGGGCAAATAACAAATAACGCTCCACAACAAAACTTTGTCCCTAAGGGTAAGGGAAAAGCACATGCGAATGCTGTGAATGCAAACCAAATATTCGAGGTGCAAGCACAACCGCAACAGCAGCAACAAAAGGCGCCTCAACAATCAAGGTGGCAACAACAGCCCCAGAAGCAAAAAGCCGCGGAGCCGAAGTTCCCGAAGGTCTATTCATTCAAGGAGGATGAAGTTCCCGGTATTTTTAAATACCTCATCGAGAACAACAAGATCAAGTTGCCTCCGATTCAGGATCAAGAAGATGCTAAAAGAGTCAACGATCCTAAGTACTGCGCATTTCACAGAGCGGTGCACCATCCTACCAAGGTATGCTACGCTCTTAAAGATAAGATCCAAGCCCTAATCGATGTTGGGGTCATCACTATGAAGCAACCCAAGGAGAAGAAAGTGGGTGCAAATGCAGTATCCATTAGCTTCGGGTCTGTTCCCTCGAGCTGGTTCCAACATGAGCCAGTAATAAATGCAGCAGTGAAGACGGTGAATGATGATCCTCATAAACAGTGCCAGAAAGGACTTGTGCCGCACACAGCCCCGAACGGCAAGATTCTGTGGGTTCATCAAAACTTGATTGCAGATGAACAATGGGCTGGGACCTCTTCCAAGAAAAAGTCAAAAGGAAAGGGTAAGTCTTGTTATGGAGCTTCTGCTATTTCGGGAAAAGACGACGAAGAAATTCCTACCTTCCCGCTTTTTGAAGATGGGAAGGAGGCCTTTGCAACCCGAAGTGGGAATGAGTATCACTATAAGTACCCGGATGCTTCCGAGCAATTGGGCACCAAAACCCCTCCTTCCAAGACGTTGGCAGAATTAGGAATTGTAGCAACTCCCCCAACGCCTGTAGCTACGGAGAAAGTCTAGCAGAAGGAGAAAGGGAAAGAGCCTTTACGTCAAGAAACCCAAAACCCGAGGCAGTCTCGATTCAATCATCCGATTGGGAGAGACAAACCGGGAAATGCAAGCTCTCCGCCCCATTTTGACATCATGGCGCAGTTGGCCAACATCCCGGCTAGGATAACCCTATACGAGTTGTTGCGTCTTTCAAAGGATACAAGGAAAGCATTACAAGAGGCCTTGAGCGACTCTGAAGCTTTCTTGACTCGAATCAAGCCATCTTCTGAAGAACCGAAGTCGTCAGTTCAACACTGCAATCTCGCGGCGCATCATTTCCCCTGCATTTCTTTTACCAAGGAAGACATGCAGATGAAGAACTCAAAGCATGATAGGCCTTTGTATTTCACCGGGCATATTGGCTCCAGCATGGTCAACCGAATCCAAGTCGATCTGGGTTCCGCTGTTAGTATCATGCCATTCCGATTGATGCATCATCTCGGGATTCCGACTAGCAAACTAGCCTCCACTGGCACGACGATTTATGGATTCAACACCAGCGGGTCTAGACCCTTGGGGAAGATCCGAATCAAATGCCAGATCGGGGATTTGAAGTTGGAAGTTACTTGTTATGTGATTGACGCGGAAACATCCTATAACTTACTGTTGGGTCGACCTTGGATCCACGGTAACCTTATAGTCCCGTCAACTCTGCATCGATGCCTCAAGTATGTGGGCACAAATAATGAAGTTAAGACGGTGGTCGCGGATAAGCAACCATTTAAGGGATTGGAGAACTATTTCACCGATTCCCTTTTATACAGTGCTGAATCCGATACTGAACCATCGGCCCAAGGGACGGACAGCGGGGATGAAGCTGATACCGAAGCTGGGTTTGATTATAATGGTGGTTTTGTACTTAATGACATTGTACCCATTGTAATCAATCTTGACGATGATAAATCAACGGAAAGTAGTTGTAATTGGCAACTTGTCGAAGAACTATCAATAAACGATGATTTAGAGTACTCGATGTGTCTTGATAATGTCACTAAAGAACTTTATGATAACCCTGATTTGTATATGCCTCTTCAATCATTTTGCATGACGCAAAAGCAGGTACACAACCCTTG
Organism: Asparagus kiusianus; assembly: GCA_022839385.1. NCBI lineage: Eukaryota > Viridiplantae > Streptophyta > Magnoliopsida > Asparagales > Asparagaceae > Asparagus > Asparagus kiusianus. The sequence goes on from BQKN01036519.1 coordinate 14,956, forward strand.
CGGAACGACGCTTGTCATCCCCGTAGGGACAGGGGGTGGAAAGGAGGTCGTCTACGGCAAAGGAAGAAAATCTCTGGTACCCGACCACTTCTTGGAAGAGGAAGACGACGATGATAAACCTGCCCCTCATCTGTTCAGATATGATGCGAAAGCACGCAATATGATGGAAAAGCATGGATATGACTTCAAGCTCGGAGAGCGTCTTTGCTTTGGTCGAGGTCCGCGAGTTCCACCTCGAATGGCCTATGTACCAAAAGGAAAACCCGATGATTATTATCGCCACAAAAGAGGCTTAGGCTATGTCTCCTCATCCGATGATGAATGTTATTAGCAAGTCATTGATCAAATTTCCAACAAAGCTAGAAACGGATATTCTTCTGACTCTTCGGCTTGGGATTCTGACGCTAGTCTTGGTGAAATGTTTAAAAAGCTAATGTCGAACATGACCACGGTTGATCCAGCGACAATAGAAGAAGATGATCAGATGCCGACATGGGAAGATCCGTGGGTTCATCACTTAAACATGCAGTACGGCGATAGGTTTGAGCAAAGAGAACCTCCTACCGAAGATCAAGTAGTCCAAGTAAATATGGGAAGCGAGGAAAATCCGAAGCCGATATTCATTAGCGACAGCCTCTTACCCGAGGAGAAAGAGGAGTTAATCTCTCTTATCAGGGAGTATATCGATGTGTTCGCCTGGAATTATGAAGACATGCCAGGGCTCGATCCAAACGTAGCAGTACATCGTCTCAACATTAAGCCGGATGTCAAACCTATCAAACAACAACAAAGACGGTTTCGTCCGCAAATGATGGAAGCGATCGAAGCTGAAGTTAAAAAGCTTGTCGACTCGGGCTTCATTAGGGAAGAGCAACATCCAGAGTGGCTTGCCAATATTGTCCCGGTTCTTAAGAAGAATGGAAAAATCAGGATTTGTATTGACTTTAGAGACCTCAACACTGCATGCCCAAAAGATGATTTTCCTCTTCCTATCACGGATGTCATCATCGACAATACGTGCGGGTTCGAGAGGATGTCTTTCATGGATGGTTTCTCCAGTTATAACCAAATAAAGATGCATCCAGATGATGAAAAGCATACCGCATTTAGAACGCCTCTCGGCATCTTCTGCTACATAGTTATGCCCTTCGGCTTAAAGAACGCAGGTGCTACATATCAGCGAGCCATGTCAAAGATCTTTCAGGAGCATCTCCGAAAGACGGTCGAACGCTACGTGGATGATTTGGTCGTGAAAAGTCGTGATAAGAAAGATCACATTAAGGACTTGAAGACCATGTTCGACTTGATGCGAGCCCATCAGTTGAAAATGAACCCTACTAAGTCTTTCCTCAGAATGTCCAGTGGTAAATTCCTAGGATTCGTCGTCACCACCAAAGGTATTCACATTGACCCGGATAAAGTAAAGGCGATTAATGAATTACAACCGCCGAGAAACCTCAAAGAGCTCAGAGGACTACAAGGGCGATTGGCTTATATCCGTCGGTTTATCTCGAACCTTTCAGGAAAATGCCAACCGTTCTCCAAGCTCACAAAGAAGGGAGTGTCATTCGTGTGGGATGATGCTTGTCAAAAGGCGTTCGAGAGTATTAAAGAATATCTCTCGAAATCTCCCGTACTCGTTGCACCAAAATCGGGCAAACCGTTCTTGATTTATGTCAAGGCGACGAGCCACTCATTAAGTGCATTGCTTGCACAAGATGACGATAACGGTCATGAGCAGGCGGTGTATTATTTAAGCCGAACCATGATAGGCGCGGAATCTCGATATTCCATGATTGAGAGAGAATGCCTCGCTCTAGTGTTCGCCATCCAAAAGATGCGGCATTACTTGGTTGGACAGACCATCTATGTCATCTCTAAAGTTAACCCAGTCCGAGTGTTCATGACTCAACCAGCTTCCATGAATTGGCGGTTAGCAAAATGGGCCTTACTCTTGTCCCAATACGATCTGCACTTCAAACAACAGAAGTCAGTAAAAGGATAGGCCATCTGTGATCTCCTGGCAGCTAATCCAACTACGGATACCGCCGAGATATATGACGACCTACCTGATGAAACCCACGAAGTCAACGCAACTTCGCACCAACAAGTGTGGCGTTTGTACTTCGATGGCGCTTCCCGAGCGGCTCTTGTCACAAGTACTCCTGGATGTTCTAAGGTCTCCTCCGGAGTTGGAGTTGTTTTAGTTTCCCCTGGAAAACATGTGATGCCCCGAGCCTACTCATTAACCGAGCCATGCTCGAATAATGTAGCAAAATATAACGCATTGATTATAGGGCTTAATTTCGCTAAGGAGATGGGGGTTGAGTATCTCGAAGCTTTCGGCGATTCTCAACTAATAGTTAAACAAGTTCAAGGGGAGTATGAAGTCCGAAGTCAGGATTTAATACCATATCACAAGATGGCGGTGGAAATAGCGGAATCATTTGAAGGATTCTTCATCGAGCACGTTCCGCGGTTACAGAACACCTACGCAGATGCGTTAGCAGCATTAGCCGTATCTCTGGCACAACCTCCCGGGACGGAACAATTTGTTACGGTAAGAACTCACCAACTCCTGGTGCCACTCTATGATGAAGAGGACAAAGAGGAAGAGGTGCAAGAGGTGCACGTAACTCAGGCTGAATTCGAAGCCCGAGATTGGCGTTTCCCCATTATCGATTACGTCTTGCATGGAATCTTACCAGAAGATGTAAAGGAAAGAGAGTCAATCAAACGAAGAGCACCAAGATTCTACTATAATACGGAGAATCGAACGCTATACCGCAGGGGGTACGATGGGTTGCTAGCACGTTGCTTATCAACCAAAGAAGCTGAGGAAGTACTTAGAGAGGCACATGAAGGAGAGTGCAGTGCACACCAGCCCGGTCCCAAGCTTTATGATCGCATCAGAAGAATGGGATATTTTTGGCCTTTCATGATGAGTGATGCAATCACATACGCCCGAAAGTGTCACGCATGTCAAGTACACGCAAATTATATGCACCAACCTCCGGAGCATCTGCATCCTTCAGTAACGTCATGGCCGTTCGAGACTTGGGGAATGGACATTGTCGGTCCTATAAATCCCCCTTCGGTCAAAGGTGATCGGTTCATCCTGGCAATTACCGATTTCTTCTTCAAATGGGCTAAAGCAGTTCCACTCAGAGAAGTTAAAACGAGCAACGCCATTGCATTCATCAAGCACCATATCATTTACAGGCATGGTGTTCCAAGACGAATCATACACGACAACGGTCCTCAATTTGTCAGCAACGCCATCATAAGGTTCTGCGAAAAGTTTAAAATTCAGGATATCTCGTCAACGGCTTATAATCCCACAGCAAATGGATTAGCTGAAGCCTTCAACAAGACTATCATAAAGCTCTTGTCAAAACTTGTGAAGACTAATAAACGGGATTGGGATGACAAGCTCGGTGCGGCTCTATGGGCCTATCGTACTACGGTGCGTACACCGACCGGCGCAACTCCATATTCATTAGTGTACGGATGTGAAGCCGTTCTTCCTTTGGAAATCCAAATTCCGTCTCTTCGGATCGCTCTTGCAACCCAGATGACAACCGAAGAACAACATCAGAAACGCCTCGAAGAACTTGAGATGCTCGACAAAAAGCGCCTGGAAGCTCAACAACATATTGAGTTTTACCAAGCTAGAATTTCTCGAGCCTTCGACAAAAAGGTTCGACAAAGGAGTTTTAAGGAAGGGGATTTGGTCTTAACTGAAAGACGGCCTATGATCCTTAACTCCAAGAAGAAAGGCAAGTTTGAACCCAAATGGGAAGGGCCATTCGTAGTAGAGACAGTTTACTCGAACGGCGCATATCGCTTAGCCACCAAGGACGGTGACCGGCTTATGATGCTAATAAATAGCAAATTCCTAAAAAGATACTATCCTTAGTATCTTCAGAAAAATTGATGTATCGGGAAGTTCCCGAAAGAGTACCACATACGGTATTCTTAGGGATAACCTAGTCGCTGTAAGAGAGATGAATAAGAAATCCACGTTCGAATTCCGAATGTTCTTGTTTGTCAGACTCTAACTCTCATGAGCTATCTTTTGTGAGATGAGATCTAATTATTCGATGGATTAATCTTCCCTCACCAAACTATTCACTGATCAAATCAATTGACAGTGGATCCACCAAAATTCCTATCTACCAGTCATTGGCAATTCTCAGACTCGACATGTTAGGTCCTAATCACTTAACATTGAAGTCTCCCTTTGGAGAGATAATACGAGTTGGCATTCCCATTGATGCCCGTATGCTACTCTCTTTTCTTTCAGGTCAAACCTATAAAAGTTAGGACCAAAGCCAAATTCCCCTCTCGATTCCTCCCATGAACGAGAGGTCCACTTTCAATCCGGACAACCAAACCTATAAAAGTTAGGGTTGTTCCCCACTCTCGCTTAGTTAAGCTTACCATAGCCGGGACTAAGACCGAGTCATTCCTTTTCGATAAACGAAAATTTGCCTTTGCTCCTTTCTTTACCAAACCTATAAAAGTTAGGGTAGAAATTGGGCTTCTTTTGATTCAAATGACCAATCCTATAAAAGTTAGGATCGTTTGAACCTTTCGATTCTCGAAGTGAAGATCCCACTCCTAGTTTCATCCTTCGGATCCTGGGGGTGGAGATCCCACCTTGAGTTTTCTTTCCTGCTGAAGATAGAATATAAAATTCTTCCTCTTCAGATTCAAATGACCAATCCTATAAAAGTTAGGGTCATTTGAACCTTTCGATTCTCGGAGTGGAGATCCTACTCCTAGTTTCATCCTTTCGGATCCTAGGGGTGGAGATCCCACCTTGAGTTTTCTTTCCAGCTGGAGATAGAATATAAAATTCTTCCTCTTCAGCACTGGGAGATAGAATATAAAATTCTTCCTCTCTCAGTTTGTCTTTGTTCCCAGAAAAGACACAATTTCCAACTTCCAGTCCATGCACTTTGTGCACGGGGAATTTTATCTCAACTCCTAAATAGAGATAAGTCTATGCCTAACACGCATTGCCGGTTTAATCTTTCGCCGATTGAAAAAGACACCAGGGTCTAAACCTGGGGAATTTTATCCCGAAGCCTGAGAAGGGATAAGTCATCGCCTAATACGCGGTGCGGGATACCCTTCGGCATCATAACACAAAGTCTCAGAGAGTTCACTCTCTTAGCACAACGTTACATGCGGAACGGATCTAGACAATTCGCATGCTAGCCCGATTCAAACGGTAATCGGTAAAGGCATATCAAACCCGTTGAGGGCTGGGGGTTTGCTAATAATCCTAAAGTCTATGCCTAACACGCATTGCCGGTTTAGTCTTTCGCCGATTGAAAAAGATACTAGGGTCTAAACCTGGGGAATTTTATCCTGAAGCCTAAGAAGGGATAAGTCATCGCCTAATACGCGGTGCGGGGTGCCCTTTTTCCTATAAGAAATGGTGAAGTCTATGTATTCAAAGTCATAGCATTAAGCCTAAGAAAAGCAATTCTCTTAGCACAACGGCATATCAAACCCATTGAGGGCTGGGGGTTGCCAAAATTTGATCATGGCTGGGTTCAAAGTAAATAAGGAAACATCATAAAGGAATCAAACGCTGAGTCTCGATTAATACATCAGGTCAAAGTGTACAATGAAAAGATTATTAACCCGAAGGCAGTTGGCGGCTGAGAACATGAGACTTTAAGCTAGAAAGTCTATCTGCATAACTCTGCTCAAGTTCTGCTTGCAGACCACCTCAGACAGACTCTTCAGAACTGCTCAAGATCTTCACGGCTTCACTCTTCAGCTTCATCACTCTCTCCTGTGCGGATTCTAGCTTCTCGAGTGCCTGTTCACGAGAACGCTCTAATCCAGCCAGGTCATCTGCAATAATAGTAACGGACTCCTTGGCGTGCTTCAAGGCCTCCTTTAACCTAGCCACTTCTTCGCGACTCGAGTCCAGAGAGCTGAGTAACTCAGCTCTAGCTGTATCCTTCCTCGCCACGGTAGCCATCAGCTGCGCAATGGAACTCTCATGTGACTGAAGCTCAAATCCGATAGAAGATCTCAGGTCGCGCCACTGTGCCAGCCTATGCTCCAGCTGAGAGGACACGAAGGATGAAGCCCTGTTAGCCTCTAATTCCTCCAACTCTCGGATCTCCGACTCCAGAACAGTAAAATCGGCAGTTAAGGAGTCGGCCAACTCTGGGTATCCTTCTTCTCTGATCATCATCATGTAGCGAGAGAAGGAACGCCTGAACTGATCGAAACGATATCCTCGATGAAGAAGTTTATCGATCATGTCGTTAAAAAAGACGGTAAAAAGGGCGAGGTCGGTACGAAAAATGTCTCTGTAAGGATCGGTATCGGCCAAAAGGGTGCGGACACGCTCATATAGAGATGATCGAGATCCTGCAAGCAGCAGTGTGGGAAGTTAAGAGATTATCAAATACAATCAGAAAACCCGAGGGGAGAGTTTGAGTATACCTGTGCCGACGGAGGTCCCCTCGGGTTGAGGTCCGACAAACTCCGAAATAACGGCAGGAGTAGTTATGGAGGATATATCAACCCTTGCAGGCAAATCGGTCGTACCTCCCGACTGTGGCAGGGAGACACTGCTCTCATGTAAACTATCAGCCCCAGAAACTGTAGTGGCATCAGGCACAACGCCTGGTCCTACAATTACACTTCTTTATTAGTCAAAATGGAAATTTAGACAAATAAGGAAAATCGGGATGAGAAGGTTGTATGCATACCGGCAACCCCATCGTCTTCAGATACGCCGAGAATGCCAAGAGTCATAAAGGTATCGGTCCAGGTGGTCGGTCCTGTGATTGCATTCATCTGTTAGTCAAAAGAAATCAAATAAATGGAAAGCAGTGCGACATCCAAGATCGTTTGCATACCTGTGAGTCCGTCACTCTGAGGTAAGCTAGACGTGCTGGGAATCGCTATTGAATCAGTCCCAGTGGCTGGTGCTGTAATATCAACCCCATCGTCCTCAGATACGCCGGGAATGCCAAGAGTCATAAAGGTATCGGTCCAAGTGGCTGGTCTTATGATTGCATTCATCTTGTCAAAAGAAATCAAATAAATGAAAAGCAGTGTGACATCCAAAATCGTCTGCATACCTGTGGGTCCGTCACTCCGAGGTAAGCTAGATGTGCTGGGAATCACTACTGAATCAGTCCCAATGACTGGTACTGTAATATTAATCCTTCATTAGTTGGATGAAAAAGAAAAAAAGATGAAGGGAATCAGATATATACCTGTGAATGAATCACTCCCAAAGAGTGGTCTCACGGTCCCTCTGGAAGTCTGTTCAGCCAGCATGTCGGCTAATAATCCGGCGTCGGGTTTCGAGAAACTTGGTATAGAATCATGCCCCTGTTCCTCGAAACCTACAACATAAAAGACTCCGTCCTCAGTTGGCTTTTCCATCGCGACATCTGCAGGATAACCCAAATGTTGGAGATATGTATAAGAAGATAAAGAAGAAGGGAAAGCTTGGAAATACCTGCAGCAGGAACAGAAGATTCTCTTTCCCCATGACGGAGGAGGGCATCATCGGATGTAGGTATGCCTGAATATGGAACGGTGGGCTCAACACCATCTGCGTGCTCAAGATCAATGTTTAGATCGATGCCCAGGGAATCGTCACGAAGGGCGTCGCACATCTGCTGCACGAAGCAGTCCATGTTATCAGATCCAGGGAATACCGGATCCGGTGGAAGCTCGCCCTCTTCAAAGAACCCTGAAGCATAAAACATGATTACGAATCCCAAAAGGTAAATCACCTTAAAGCAATAAAATGTGTACAACAGGACGATACCTTCCTCTCCATCGGCAATGTCGCCTAAATCCACTCCGTAAGGACGCTGGCCGACGGGTGGTTTGTGAGCGATCTTCTTCCTTTTCGAGGTACCAGCCCTCCTAGAACCAACAGGTCGGTCATGCACGGACTGGCCACACGTCTCAACATGCGTGGGAACTCGGTCGTTGGGCCCCAAGCTCGTATAACGAGAAGCGAGCGACTCATGATCGTCAACATTCCTACCTAAAGTGATAATGGTCATTTCATCAAACGAACAAAGATCTTTCGTTGATACCAATTAGAGTTAAGAAAGAAAATCGAAGAGCATGACAAACCTGCATCAAGTTCTTCTTGGTCGGTGTCTATATCCACATATTCCTCCTCAGAAGTCTCGTCGTCATCGTCCGTGGGAAGGAGCTCTTCATCAGCTTTGCTTGAGAGAGGAGATTGGGCATGCCTCTTCCTCTGCTTCTGAGCAAGCTCAGCCTTACGGGCAGCCATCATAGCAGCCTGGACCGAGTGTTCGGACTGTAACTCTGAAAGACTCCTCACACCTATGGATTCATGGGCGGAAAGGAACCACTTGCAACTGAGGAAAGTGATCAACGGCTTGCGCCTATATGAAGGAAGAGCAAAATGGGCTCTAGTGCAACCCACCATAGTCCATAGCCATGCTCGTACGCCGTCGATAAGTCCTCCCTCAACCTTCAAACCATGGCTTGGATTCCCAACATATAGTTGGTCGTAGCCAAACTGACGAGCAAAACGGCAGGGAAGGTAAGGCTCTATGTGGCATCGATTCTTCACCCGGAGAACAAGATACCCAACACGGATGTTCACCAACCAGCGGAAACAACCAACGTCAAGAACAGTCCGGTCACTCCTGGGTTTCTCCTCGTCGACCAGCACGTCACCATAGCGACCCGAAAAGTGAGGAAAATATTTGAAGAACTCCCAGCTCTTACGAACTTGAAGTTCTTGTTGTACATCACTGAATTTCTTCCCGAGCCACTTGCTCCTCTCCAACAACTGCACGAAAGGAACGGGGACATCAACAGTACTAGGCGCCGACATCAAGTCAGGACGGTGAAGAACAAGCCACGCCATCAGATACGCGTAGGGAAGCTCGACCTTAGGACAAGTAAGCTCGGTAGATGGTTCAGGACCCACCTGTGTAAAACAACTGACCGTGGGGAAGAACACCTCGAGAGGTAAGGCGTCTGAAGCCTGGTACGGAACAACACACTTCTTCAACCAGAGGGCAAGGTAGCCTGCTAACAGAGACCGAGGTTCAATAGACTTCTGTGCACGACGGAGGAACGAACGAAACTTGGTTCCTGCAGGAAAAGCTCCCTCAGCACTGGCAATGGTATAAGAACGAGCCTCATTCTTCTCCATCAACTCGTTAATAGCGGTAAAGGTCAAGACATCTAACTCACGAACGGGCCCGCTGGAATCACCCTCCAAATTCTGGAACAAATAAACAGCAAACTGCTTCAAGCTGGTCTGCTTCTTCCTCTTTGCTGGAGGAGAAGTCTGGAGCAAGGAGGTATGATAGTGACAAGTGAGGTCCCAAAGAGTATCATACATATCAGAATTATCTTTCTTCAACCACCCCAACTGCTGGTTCGAAGGAAAGTACTCCTGATACGGACAATCCCCCATCGGAAGGCCGGAAACCTGATGCATCTCATGTAGAGCCAACCCTAGCTCTCCGCCGCTGGTCAAGAATGTATTACTATCAGGCATATATGTCTCTAACAACGCCAAAAAGTGGCGGCAGCTGACTGGGAGTCCGTGCATGGTAGCTCGTATGGGTACATACAATCCACTACTCTTCAAATCCTTCTCCCATCGCCCCAAGATGTAGCTGGTCATGTGTGTCCACCACCCCTTGGCTAGTGAGGAAGCCCAACCGTAGCATCTGTAATCTGGTGGAGGTAACCGTCTTCCAAGTTGAGCCAGACGATTCCTCACGGTAGGAGCAGCTACCGATACCTCGCCTGGGGGTGCAGTGTCAAGACCCATAATCCCCGGTCGAAGACCACGAATATGATGATACCCACCAGGACCAGGAGTCTTGTGATGAGAGACGTATCCACACTGAACTCGCTCAGCATCGTCAGTAAGGTGCCAAGACATCTGTCGCTCCACATGCTGTCTCTCCAAATGAGTGAAAGAATATTGATGAGGAATGGAGGGAATGTACAAAAGAGCTCCTTCGTCGAGAGTCAGCCAGTGCTCCTCAGTAAGAGTCAATGTAGCAGGATCCTCAGTATGATCTCCGAACAGAAAACTAGGCTTCTTTAAAGCCTGAGTTGAGGAAGAATCCGCAGTAAGGGGAGTATCTGTAATAAGTTGGCGTAAATAATGACGCCCTCCATCCCGTATCAAGCGACAGGATTCGTTGGAACGATCTCTGTCGAACTGAGGAAGTGGATCAATGACCTGCCTGACGGAAGCCGAAGAGAAGACTTCCTTGCTACAACCAGTAGGGGCATGATGAGGGCGACTACCCGTGGGGAACTCGACTGTAACAAAGCATAAGGATAGAATCAGAAAATCCATCTCATAAAGGCGTGATGAGATTATTAACGGGATGATTGGAGAGACGATTTCTAGTGTCTACACCAGGAGGACGGTATGCGTCATCACGTAGATAGCGTGATAACATACACCGACCTGTGAGGTGTAAGACGACACAAGATCACCCCAATACATCCGAAGACTTGAATTGGCTAAGTAAAACAAGTCCGAAACCTTAACCCCCGCGAAGGAGGGTATCGGTTCTTCCTTCATGACCCGCGAAGGGGTCAATCAGGGATACAGAAAATATAAATTCTCACCCCCGAAGAAAGAGGCCGCTGAAGAAGATGCCGTGGGAACCTCTTCCTCGCTGTGCCGCAAATGGGAGCGACTCCTGGAAGGTCGAGGGCGACGTGGAGACATCGAAAATCTGCAATGAAAAGCAGTACGTTAGGTACAATATGAATACACAATTTAAAAAAAAGGGAAATTAAGCACTTGAACTTAAGTCCTATGAATAAATAGGATTTTATAGTTGAAGTCTAATTAAACCTACAAATTTCGTGCACGCGAAACAATAATTGTCATTTTCGCGGTAAATTTTGGTGAAATACCCAAAATACCCCTCGTGTTCAAGGCTAAATTCGGGTCAAGGACACGCGTGATCTGGGTCATGGTCATCATATTCGATCATCTAGCACCCTGGTACCCCACAATTTTGGTTGAATTTTGCAAATAAGCCCTTTTGTAGAGTTTAGCCAATTTTGCATAAAGACCCCTCCACAAATTTTTGGTTTGGTTTCCGCATGCCTTTATCAAAACTTTGGTCATGAGTTTGTGGTCTAAACTCCTTGGATTCCAGCCTTGAATTTTCTGCCTCTTTTGCAAATAAGCCCCTCTAAAACACTTATGGGTAATTTTGCAAATAAACCCTCAACAATTTGTGAATCACACCTCAAAAGTTTGGCCAAATGGGTGTGAAATCCTAATCCCAAATTTCAGTCCTATTTTGCATGAAAGCCCCTACGAATTTCAGCCCTATTTTGCAAATAAACCCCTCAAATTTCGGCCATATTGCCCCATTGCAAATTTTGCATAAAACCCCCCAAAGCTTTGTCCATACACAACCCATTGTCTACTACAAGCATAAAGATTCAATCTTTATCAAAAAAAATGAGAGGATTGTGAAGGGAAACTTACCAAATCAAAAAAGCTTTCTTTGAGCTTGGGGGTGTAGGAAGAAGCCCTAGTTGGAGGAGAAAACTTTCGGCCAATGGGGTACCCACAAAATCCGAACTTTTCTTGAGGGTTTGGAGCTCTTGAAAGAAAAGGAAAAATGGGTTATGGAGAAGTGTTTTAAGAGGTGGAAGAAGAAGGGGGGGGGAGAAAGAATCTCTTTGAAATTTGAAAAGAAGGGGGAAACAAAACAAAAATGAGTGAAGAAGAAGACAAAAGGGGGGGGCATGTCTCGGCTAAGACACCCCGGGGTTGTCTTAATCCGATTTTGACCCCCCGAACTTTTTCTGAACCCCGGATTTGTTGATTTTTTCCACCGATTGTTGGGTATGTCGACGAAATCCACACAAGTCAACATTCGACGATGAGAAACCCTAGGGTTAACGCCGGTCAACGCGTAACCCTAGGTCAACGCCATTCAACGCGTTGCGACCAAAAGTCGACGTTCGACGATGAGAAACCCTAGGGTTAACGCCGGTCAACACGTAACCCTAGGTCAACGCCAGTCAACGCGTTACAATCAAAGTCAACGTTCGACGATTTGAAACCCTAGGGTCAACGCCGGTCAACGCGTAACCCTAGGTCAACGCCATTCAACGCATTACGACCAAAAGTTGACGTTCGACGATGAGAAACCCTAGGGTTAACACCGGTCAACGCGTAACCCTAGGTCAACGCCAGTCAACGCGTTACAATCAAAGTCAACGTTCGATGATTTGAAACCCTAGGGTCAACGCCGGTCAACGCGTAACCCTAGGTCAACGCCAGTCAACGCGTTGCGATCAAAGTTAACGTTCGACGATTCGAAACCCTAGAGTCAACGCCGGTCAACGCGTAACCCTAGGTTAACGTTAATCAACGCGTTGCAATCAAAGTCAACGTTCGACGATTTGAAACCCTAGGGTCAACGCCGGTCAACGCGTAACCCAAGGTCAACGCCATTCAACGCGTTGCGACCAAAAGTCAACGTTCGACGATTTGAAACCCTAGGGTCAACGCCGGTCAACGCGTAACCCAAGGTCAACGTCATTCAGTGCGTTACGACTAAAAGTCAACGTTCGACGATTCAAAACCCTCGGGTCAACACCGGTCAACGCGTAACCCTAGGTCAACGTCATTCAGTGCGTTACGACTAAAAGTCAACGTTCGACGATTCAAAACCCTCGGGTCAACGCCGATCAACGCGTAACCCTAGGTCAACGTCATTCGGTGCGTTGCGATCAAAAGTCAACGTTTGACGATTCAAAACCCTCGGGTCGACGTCGGTCAACGCGTAACCCTAGGTCAACGCCATTCAACGCGTTGCGATATAAAGTCAACATACGGCGATCCGAAACCCTAAGTCAGCGCAATGTGACAGTGATAGTCAGTTCAAAAGTCAACTTAATGACACGAGCCAAACTCAACTCACCAGTTGTAGACTCGAGACTCCGACGACGGCCAGGCGATAAACGTAGCGCCGGAAGAACTTCGGTTATTCGTCAAAGCATCGGATAAACCGAAAATCGAAGGAGCCGAGAGTCGAAGCTAACCACAGATCCTTTATGCCAACTAAAGGCTGGATCAATCACATCCAAAGTATTCCAGCCTCTTCTATAAAAGAAACGAGGCCGGAACACTTCGGAGGGGTTATCAAGGGTCCCCTAGGGGCTGTTTCATTAAAACTTCATTGATTTCATTAAAACTTCAATCGTTACAATGAACTCAAATAACAAAGAAATAAAAATTACAACTTTCTTGAAAATAAACACAAGTTCCGTTTATCGTCCCTTGCTTGCGTGGGTCTTTTGCCTGTGACGGGGATGTTGATATCCGTGGACCACCGGGTGATCAGATCTGTTCTGGAAAATCGGGCAGAGTTTCGTCGATTCGCGGGGAGATCTTGAAACTCAAAGCTCCTATCTCGGATAAAGCGAG
>BQKN01036520.1:0-10786 GCA_022839385.1 Asparagus kiusianus
TTTTTTATGCAAGAAACTAAAGCATGGTTGTCACCAGAAATTTGGCTAGTTTTATTTAGCTTGTTGCGTATGAAGGATCTTACGATGAAAGTTAAATTGCCAATGAGACAGAGGCGGAGCAACTAATAATATGCTTACTTCCCCCTTAACATCTTCAGGGACTGTGTAGGGTGTGTGGACGCACACACATGTTCATTCTAAAAGCTTGTGCATTTTTTAGATTCACAAATAATAGCCTTAATATGTTGCGAACTGTCCCTATTTGCTTCAATTTCTGATGCGCTTATCATATCAGCTTATATTCTCAACAATTATAATTTCAATGGTTAAATTTTCACCTTCACCTCCTCAGCACGTTCTCCCTTCACATGGTTTGGTGGCATTAAGGGATTGCTCGTATCATTAAGCGTCTTATTGGCATGATTGGAGTCTACTCATTACCAAGATTTAAAAATTTGACCAATACCATTATGCATATACCAAATTGGAGAAGGAGACTTTCAATCCTCTATCACTCTCTACATCTTGTTCAGTATGCAATAGTTTCGATCAAAACATGGCCTGTTTTGGCTTTTTTGGGTATGCAAGGCAGATTGGACATATAGAGCAATTTATTGTGCAAAGTCAAATTGAGTATGCGAATGAATTCCCATTGAGAATTGCATCCAAGGATGGAATCATCCAAGCTAGATTTCCAGTTTAGATAAGCAATATTATATTGTTTTATTGGTTTAAATGAAAATTTTGAGTTTTCATTGTTACTTGAAGAGAACATCTTTGCTAAGTAATTCTTATTCTATATAGTGGTTCACCTTTGACTAGTGACATACAACTATCTGTTTATAAAGGTATGTTATTTGGTAGACCATCTTAACCTGGTATGTCCTTGATTATTAAGTAGTCTCCGCTTGTTAAAAATTTGAGTGATTTAGCAAACGAGGTCCTCACATGATTTTGCCAATTATTTTTCCTCTATGGATCCATGTGTAGCTAGTATTCTTTAATTTATTGGGTTTTCTATGTAGAATAATGAGTTGTCCTGGTCTTTTATCTGTCAATTGTTTGTTGAGTGCTTACCACAAGGCCATTAGCAAAATCAGACCAGGTATTTGATGAGATGCATGAGCAGTTCAAACCTGATTGAAAAACATTTAGGGTCTGTTTGGGAACATGGGTTTTGGGTCCTGGATTTAAATCTAGGGTGGCACAAATGCAAATCTCATGTTTAGGCATTCTTTTCGGCATGCATTTAAAATCAAATTGTTCATGTTGCTAGATTTTGAAGTCCAAAATTGTTAATTGATTACCGTCTTTACCAGTGATTTGTGGAATTCCAGTAGTTTTTCATCTTAATGGTCATCTCCGCTTTTATCTCATTAAGGAGCCTTGGCTAGCGATGAGCAAACGGTGGATTGATTTGATTTTGTTCAAATTTTGACAAACCGATACCAAACAGTTAATGATTCAAAACTGAACCAATCCATCCTAAAGCAGTTCGGTCAGCTTAGTTTGGGTTTGTTTGGTATTGGACCAAACTCTGCACAAAATAATGTAACCTGAAGTTTCATGCTCCCCCTTACCAATGTTTTAAATGTCGGTTATCGGGAATTTATCGGACGGTCAAAATCCTTATCGGATAACGGAAATCGGGGATATATCGGGGATAAGTAGTATTTATCAGAGTAATATACTAGCATATAATAAACAAACATAAGCTTGAAAAAAATATAATGTTAGTCAAAATAGAATAATAAACAAGCAAATAATAAGATAACATCAAGAATGAAGAACCATCTACGCATCTACATAATTATTGTTTAATCATGAGATTCATAAACTAACTTACTAAGTTGATATTTAGTAGTTATGAGCCATTATCAATATCCATAAATAAACATAAGCTAATCACCAATCAACCAAGTTCCAAAAGCAACAAATAGTTCATAATTTGTAAACATTCAAAGACCAAGTCCAAAATAAAGTAAAAGCTCCCAAATCCTACTTATCGGTCGATAAAGCCGATATTTAGAGCCTACTTAGCGGCCGAAAAGTGCCTTTATCGCCGATAACTCGCCGATAAACCTTAAAAAATGATAACCGATTAAAAATCCTACTTATCCTAGCGGAAAGCTCCCAAATCCGATAACTCGGCGATAATATCGGATTATCGGCCGATATTTAAAACCATGCCCCTTACCTAAAGACCTCAAATACCAATGGAAATAGGAAAGTTCTATTTGTGTTGCTTAATGTCAGGATCCTAGTCCGAAGTGAATACAATGCTTAAAGTGTTTTCCAAGACTCAGACTTTTAACTTTCGCCACTACATTCAATTGCTATTTCATGTAAAGATTTACATTTGGTTCCAAGCCCACCCAATTCTAAAGTACACAATTTATGAACTGAAGTCGCCAAGCCTAATTCATGTTGAATCATTGATAAAAAGAACGACCTCGATGTATTTATATGAGTTAAACCACCACAATAATAGCTGCATAAGTTTTAGGAATAGACATGGATTTAGTTTGAAGTGTTTTATTTGGTGCAAATGAGTTCGATCAGTTTGGTTTTAAACCGAACCATATTTTTAAAAACTGAATGTCTGAACCGAACCACTAAACTTCGGTCAGTATATTCGGTCTAAGCTGAAATCCTAAATCTCCTAAAACGCTAACAACCTCAAGAGACAACTCCAATGATGGCGAACTTCAAAGACACTGACGACGAACTTCGCAGAGCCCATTTTTTAAATCCTCCCGCTCGATTTTCTTTCTCTCTAGTTTCTTTTGTAACATGTTAATTCTTTTACCCTTTTATTCTTGTCAACTCAGTTCTATTTATGGGGTTATTGCATTAACTATTGTGATTCTGACTCAGTAATTTTCGCCTTCTTGGATGGGTTCGTTTCTAAAGGATTCTTCCAGCAATTATTTTCTTTTTTTTTGACTGATTTATTTGGATAGGTTTGTTATTGAGATGTGGTTATGAAGATTGACTGTGTATTTAATATTTACTGTCATGATTCTAACTGCACAGTTCTGAACAAAATACCATTGTCAAGATTTGTTATGCTAGCCATATTTTTTTTGGTTGGAGAAAAGTCAAAAAGTTACGTTCAAAATGTCGATTCTTTTTGGGATACATGTTTAAGCAGTAAAAGCTCTTATTGCATGAAAAACACTAGTTCTTGAATATGACAGTGTAAATGTGTAGCTTCTATTTCTGCAATACTGCTGATGCATGTTAAATCATATTTTGCAGCATGGACCAAGTGACTCAAATCGCGCAGTTGGGGGACCCAAGCAAAGTTTGTGAGACCTGAAGTTGGGACCAAGGGGCGAGAGAGGGGAAGATTGCGACGGATAAGAAAGGGATTCTGAGATATGGTCTCTTTTAGTCAGTTCATATTGTTATGTTATTTTGGCTCATTGGACAGAGCTTGGTTGTATTGTATCTATGGTATATTATGTTTGCAATGGAGTCTTCTATGGATTGTATGCTAAAACTTTACGAGTCTGTAAGAAAGATCTAGTCTGGTTATGTTAAATGCTAAAGAGTTGAGAAACTCGTATTTCTTTCAAGTTGTGGTTTAGTTATTTTATATGCGGGGTTTAATAGCATGACTAAGATGATTGCACGAAATGGTTTGATGATGTCCTTTTGTTTTTTAGTTGTAAGCAATTGGGTTTGGTGTAAAGCTGCATTCAAAAGTTTGACATTTTTTGTTGTCCGATGGGAATTGGACTTGTTAAACTCGTATTCCTGTTTTCTTACAGTGGATTCTAGTGGGAATAACACATTGTTGATTTTGGAGCAATTGATTCAGAGATCAAATCTTTTATAGCGTAGCGCGCGAACTTATTCCAAGATTTACCACTAATTATTTTTGGGGGAGTTTGGGGCTACTAGTTCACCACTTTTGCTTAGGGGAGGAGACGAACCAAATATTTAACAAACAGTTTGATTTCTATTTGCTCAAGTATTTGGTCATAATCCATTTGATTGTTCATTTAATAATAAGTGAATAATCTTTGTTATTTGGTTCATAAATGAATAGAAATTAACTATAGGTATATTCAATTTGTTTGTTTAATAAACTATTCGTTTATACAATTTAGTCATTAAAATTTGATTTCGCTGCTTGTAAATATAAATAAATGAATTTTTATTTGTGAATATTATATATTAATACGTTGCATATTCATCAGGTGTATCATGTTTGGCTCTATTGCAAGACAAGGATAACATATATTTGTTGAATATCTAATGAATATGGACCGAATAATTTGCAAGGATCACACAAACACTGTTAACGAATATTCGTGAATAGTTATCGAATATTCGAAATACTATCAGAGTCGAATTTGAATTTTGATTTCATGTTGGTTTCGAATTCAAATACAAATTTGAATAGTCGAATAGGAATAGGGACCGAATACGAATATTGCGGTATTCGATTCGAATTTGGTTTGTCTCCACCCTACTTTTGCTGTGCACTCTTTTTGTTGATGATTGTTTCACAGATCCAACATTTTGACCATCTGCAAAATCAAATGTGTATGTTTATTATGATACTCTCAATTACTCATGTTATGTAACAAGAAATTCCAATAAACTGCAGAACTGATATGTCATGGACATAGCGAAACAACCCAGAGACAACCTTCTTCGTCCTTTTTTTCTTTTTTAATTTAAAGTGAAAGAACCCCCACAGACAATCTAAATAAGTTGTTATAACTGATTAGTCTTTAAAACTCATTGCTCGAGTTGAAAAATTCTTTCCAGTGTATGCTACTGCCAAGTCTCATTTCTTCTTTCGTTCTTAGGTCTAGCAAGTAAGTGTTGCACGTTATGGCAATCCACAATATTCCCATCCGAGGTTTAGCACTTCAAAGTTTTCATGGAAATACATGGTAGATTATTAAATGATGTACGGCTTGAATAAGGTTGCCCCCAACTTACAGTTACTTAACCCGAAGGAAGCTTATATAAGCGGCAAGTTTTGTACATCTTACCTGAAACCACTTGTTCAATTATTTTTGTTCCATATTATCTTATAATCTGATCAACAACAAATGTGACAACTGCAGAGCGCCATTCTCAAGTGAAGGTAAACTAGTGGCACGATGATGCAGCTTACACAAGTTCAATATGGGAGAGAATAGAAAACTATAGGAAGTCATTTATGATATTAAATTTTCTCAGAACATATAAATCTTAAGAAGGCTACACTATCAGTAATAAATCACCAACCTTAAACGCCCCTTCATTTTCAGGGATGAAAGAAATGCATGATTCAATCTTCTAAGATTGTATAATTAATATCATCTAAGGAAACAAAACTGGGAAGAACATGAGAGGACTAGAATAATAACTTCCAAACATCATCAAGTAAGTCCATAGTCAGAAGTTATCTATCAATAAAAGCTAAATGAGTGCCTTGATTTAACACAACCTGCATTCCACATCAAAGCTTACCTTGTCAACCAATAAACTATATTATACAAGATCCAAGTTATCAAGGGATTCATCCTAAAAGATATAGCGAAGAAACAGTTAAACATTTCACAATAAGTCCAAGAAATATAGCAAGTACGTAGCATGCAGGTAATAGACTATATCATACAAAAAAGAGATCTTTGATTCATTTATATAAATATCATTTAACGTTCTTGAACCATCTCTGCTCTTGTCTCTCTGCTCCTTTCCATGTCCTCAGTCATCTAAATTCATGAAAATAAACTAAAGTTAGCTAAGGCAATAGGATGTCAATTTTTCCTAGCACATAATACGAGCTTGTTCAATGTGCGTGTAAAGGAGAATGAAGGAAGCCTCCTGATGCAAAAATGTGGATAAATATAAAGTTTTCTATAAAATTGTTTAAGTAAAATGACCAATATAGCTGAAACTTACCAAGCACAGGGTAGGAAAATCTAGTTAAAATTGATTTTTCGCCTGGAGGCAAACTTGAGTCTCTACATATTCGACAATAACCTTTGTCACCCCATTCCTCCCCCCAACTATTCATTACAATCCAATAGTTAATGCCATTGTCTTCACCATAGCCCACAATAACCATTGCATGCGAACCTTGAATATGACGGTTCGAGCCCATGTAAATTGTACCCTAAAAAGAAAAAAGAATTAATGAAACAAATTAAATTAATAAATATTTGCATTACATCATCTGCTAACTCTAAAGATACTCATTGTCTTGCTTGGCTTTTATTTGCATTATCAGCAAGAAAAATCACAGAGAGAATTAATGAAATAAATCAAACTATTAAATACTTGCAATACATTGTCTACCAACTCTAAAGATACTCATTGTCTTGCTAGGCTTTCATTTGCATTATCAGTAAGAAAAATCACAGATCTCATGTTGTAGCTACCGATCTAAATAGTAAATATAATTTTTACCAAGTTCAACATTTTACCTTCTCTAAATTTAAGAAGTCATCTGTAATCTTGATTACACAGCCTACCGGGTGCTTGCTCACATGGGAGAGGAGCATCACTTCATCTCCATTAGCAATAGTATGATAACCATTTATCTTGAATGTTTTTGTGTTCTGAAAATAGAAAATCTAAGTTATAATATTCTTTTCCAATTTGGTAGAAAAATTAAATGCGATATTTGAGTTAACTAAATAACCCAATACTATTACCTCATTGCGCTCGATGCATTCTCCTCTTTTCTTAACAAAGGGACAGTCTTTTTCATATAGCACACTCCTTGTCATGATATATCTAAAAGCCCTGTTGATGGACCCATAGTAACACCGAACTTTGTCGAACACAGGAGTAATACCAAAATGTATAAAGTAACAATTGATGATATCTTGTGGCGAAAGCCAGGGCAAGTCTTGCTCCCTGTGAGCAATCTTATACATGGCTTCACAACACGTGCATGCGGTGATGCACCAGCAACAATCTAGAATAAGTGTTCAACGTTATTAATTCAATCAACTAGATGGAATAAGTGCTAAAAGAAGACATAATAGGAAAGGGGAGCCTATGATTTGGATGAAAAAAACAAGAAAAAAGTTTCACATGGAAAAAAAGGGACTGGTAAATAACAAATACCGGAAGATAATGGCAAATCATGTTGTTTTTAGAAACAAGGAACATCTATCAAAGCCAGTAGCTTGTATTCTGTGCTAAGTACTATCAGAAGGGCTATATGTACAAAATGTAACACTTATCGTATAACGAATGTTCTTAGGATACGGATGAATCACATGGTACATCCTCTCATATTGTATGAGAGTGAAATTAACTGCAAAAACTAAGAGGTATACTGGTTACTATTTTTTTTCATTGGGGTCATGCATAACTACCACATAAGGTGAGGTAGCTTCATAAAATTAAAGTTGTCTTCAACTTCTGCTACAATATTTGACCAGTAAAAATAGCTAATCAAGTGTGATTTATACTTTACAAAATAATAAGCATCTGATCATTGGCACTTTTGGAACCTCAGCTCGTGAGAACAGGGGGAATATTTGCAGTTTAGCTTTCTCAAATTGAATAAGAACACCAAAGATGATCAGGAGATGATAAATATTAGTGAAGATATAAATGAGAAAACTATCGTTGTATGAAATCCCTAAATAAAATTCCTACGATTATGTCATGCATTACATAGGTTAGAGCTTAAAAAAACAAAAGCAAATGATTGGTATTATACTGGAAGCAATTAATATTAATATGATTTTTTGCCCGTCGTCATTGATGAGAGGCGATCGGTGACACCCACCGTCAATTTTTTCGACAGGGAAAAATTAGGGTTCCGGCGTTCGTTTCGGAGGGAGACTGGAAGTTGTTGGGTTCCAGGACCCGACCGGCCGTTTAACTTAAGCCTGCTCTTTTTGCCTTTTGTTCGCATATGCACCCTTCTGTTAATGACATTGCTATGTTATCGACAGGTTTGAGTTTATTTAGACATTAGCCCCTTGCATCTCGGTAATTGCTCGTTAGTTCATTAAACTCATAGGACTCTTGCAAAAATTTCGTCTCCCTAGCCAGCATATGTTAGTTTTGAAATTGAAGGGAATGTTCTTTCAACTTCAATGATTTGAGATGCAATTTATCATTGAGGTCACTTAAAAAAAATTAGAGAATGGGATAAGCTTATTATGGTTGGTGAAGTTGTTAAAGATGAGGGGGTAAAGTAGGAATCTTGCAAACTTAGTACAGATAAAATAGTTAACGTATTGAAACGATGTTTAAAGTTAACTTATTGAAACATTACCAAACAAAAACAAGCGAACCCTATATGCTACTTAATTACAATCGGCAAAGGAAACCTTCCGCAGAAACATTTTAATCAATGAACAGATACACGCCACCATTCAAAATGCTCTCTTCCTTTCTCTGAGAGATATTGCATGACTTGTACGTACTTAATATCACCTAATTAAGTTTGAAAAATTATCAAATAACCTCCATGACTTTAGAAATATCAGAAAACCCCTTCTTTTAAGAGTTACCGGCCGGAACACCGTAAACAACGTCACTGTAATTTTAAATGGATAAAAATACTTCTCCTACTCTTGAATGCGTCTTTGTTCCTTCTCAGTATTTCTCTATGCACATCTTGCTTAACTCAATAGGTTTCTAATTTACTTTCAACTGCCTCATACCTGTCAACCATGTACAACATTTACAACCAAACGAGATACAAAAGTTTCCCAAACATATTAATAGGATATTTTACTTAGAACGAAGGGATTATTATTATCATAGAAATAAATTTACGACTACTAGGCTCAAGCTTCTAATTGTATGCATCTAGGCTAACGCTAATGCTTCTAATCGTACGCAACATCATCTAAGTAGAAGAAACATTGTAGTCATAATCTGTAAGCTGCCAACCCAATAATCTATTATCTGACATATTAAGAATATTTTTGTGCCGCAGTCGTTCCTCTCTGAGTTTATCAGTCTTTATCTGGGTATGGATAAAATTACAGTGACGTTGAAATTACTCACGGTAACAACACTCAATGTTGTTGATTGTAAATTTACGAGCGCTCATCGAATGCCACCTTTCCCAACACCGGCGAGTGCTAGACACTCGCCAGTTTGCTGTGAGCGAAGGGTTGGGTCTATCTAGGCTCGGATTATAGTTGGTTTTAGGAAAAAGGGTACGCATGCAACATATTTAAACGATGTTTAAAGCCAACTTATTGAAACAATACCAAACAAATTAAAAGATACGAAAAAGTTTGCTTAAAAACCTATTGACTAAGAAATAAGGACCCCAAAAACCATATGATTGGTATTATACTCACTGCAACATTCCTGATTTCGAACTCCATTTAGCACTCCTTCTCTCTAGTCCATTGAAAGCGGGATCTCCATCGTAAGCAAGGAATGAGAGAGTGAGAGAGCTAGAGAGAGAGTGAGAGTTTGTGTGAGAGAGAGGGGGGGGGGGGGGGGGGGGCGGGCCGGGGGGGGGGAGGGGGAGGCTAGAAATAGAGAGGAGGGGGGAGGGTGAGAGCTGCAGAGAGAGAGAGAGAGAGCGACGGAGTTAGTAGCTGCAGCAGACCTACGTACATAGTACAAGGCTTTTCAGAGAGCTTTTTTTTCTTAACAAATATATAAAATAAAAACTAATTGCTTTTGCCAGAGAGTTGTTTTTCTTAACAAACAATTAAAATAAAAACTACTTGCTTTTGCCAGAGAGATTTCTTCAACTTCTGATCATAGATAAAAATGGATAAAAATATTAATTTACCTTATTAATTAAAAAGTAAAAATTAACTGTTCCTTCATTTACTATGATTTATTTTTGAAAATAATTTTAAAAAAAGATAAATATCGTGGTGTGCTAAAAGGTTATCAAATGGGGAACAAACTATGATTATTATTTTAGCATTGATCATTATTATAAATGGATTATAAATTATAGGTATAGTACAGACCATAGGTTTGTTTAAAATCTGACATGCATATGTATTCCATGACACGAATTATAATTATATGCCTAGAAATAACAACATTTTCTTAGTAAGTATAGGATGTTGATGGTCCATTTTCATAAATATCATGTTCTTGAGACTAAATTGTCAATTTCGATTAAAGAAAGTTGGTGCAAATAAGCCAAAAATGAATTTCAAATAACCTAGGCTAACAATTCAGTGCAAATAAGCTATATCACACATAGAAAAGTTATAATGTATATAATTAGTAGAGGAAAGCTATATCACACATAGAAAAATTATAACGTATATAATTAGAGGAGGAAAAACTCATCTTGTGGCTAACATTATAGAAGACTGAAAGATATGTTTTGTCTTTGAAGCACCGAGATTAGCAGACAATCTTCTAACTATTTTGGTGATCTAAAATTTTATATATTTATATGAAAGTGTTAGTTTCTATTATTTATTTAAATGTGTGCTAATATGAGAGTGTTAATTAAATGTTGTATCATTATTCATCAAAGGATTGACTAACTACATAATTAATTAAGTGTTGTACCATTATTCATCAAAGGATTGACTATCTACATTACTACTGAGAAAAATAGTCAATCTATATATTGTTTAGATAATCTTGTACTTGCATTCTAAAAACTACGTAATAATATTTGAAAGAAGCAACTTATGAATGAATTGAATTATTATGTGAGAATGTCACATAGAAATTCAATGTAGCTAAGTTAGATACTTCTAATTGCATTTGGGTATTATTAATTTAATTACTTCAAAGGCGTACAAATGAGTTATAAATCAACTAATGACTCATGTCCTTCTCGCTTTTTTTAATTGAGAGAGAA
>BQKN01036521.1:9402-20029 GCA_022839385.1 Asparagus kiusianus
TTTACTGTCTCGCCCAGCGAGATAGTAAAATACTGTCGCGCAAAACGAATATTCTTGGCAGTTTTGCTGTAACTGCCTCCCCACGTTTCAAACTCTGTTATTTTGGCAGTTATTCACGTGATTTTCGCCCACGTTATTTCCCACGTCCATTGGCGGTTAATGGACACGTGTAGGGCAGTTATTGAGGTGTTTATTGACTATTTAAATGCTATCTTGCTGGCAAGACAGCAAACACTGTCTCGCTGGCGAGACAGCAAACACTGTCTCGCTGGCGAGACAGCCAACACTGTCTCGCTGGCGAGACAGCAAACACTGTCTCGCTGGCGAGACAGATCATATTTGTCAATTTTGGGTGATTTTCCCAATGTTGAGTGATTTTCTGTGTTTGGATATCTATTAGCATTTTTTAACGCCTACAGTATCCAAACACGACCGTTAGCCCGCAACACCGAAGCCGGATGATACGCGATGAAGCGGATTAACGAGGCTACGAAGCTGACGAACCGCACTCAAACAATGGAATAAATCCACTCGCGTGCGGAATCAAGCTAACGGGTTGAGGAATCAACGAGTCATCCAACCAAGAGCGGACTCGGACAAATCACGATCGAATCAAGATCAGTTTCGGACTCGAATTCAAGAGTGGATTTACTGCCAAATTAGGAACCGGATTTACTGCCAAATCGGGTCAACGAATCGAGTCCGAACAAATCAACCACACAACTGAATCACGGACAGAACCGGAAAACAAAAAACGACGGGAAACCCCAACACCTAGAGGGGCTCGGCCAAAACCGAGCCACCTCAAGGTGGCTCGGCCAATGCCGAGCCACCTTGAGGTGGCTCGGTGTGTCGGCCACCTGTACGTAGGCACAGTTCAGATGGCCTATAAATAGGAGAGGTGGTTCATTTGTTCAAGGGTTGGGAAAATTGCAGGAGGCGAAGATCTGCTGGATTCAAGGCTCAGAACTTAAAAAGATCCAAACTTTGGGACTTCGAGGACTTGCTCATCCAGATCTGGTGCTCGGCGATCGTCAACGCCAAATAAGGCAAGAGTTCGAGAGGACCGGATCTCAGATCTACGCAGGCATACTCCGGATCAAAGCTTGGTCTTTGATCCCGAGATTTGGGCGATTATTTCCTTGGTGAACTAATCCCCCCGGGCTATTATTTCCTTCGTGAAATAATACCCATCGTACTGTGTAGATCCGACCGGATCTAGATCTCGCGGTGGTCAACGGATAAACCCCGGCGCAGGCAAACAACCCACGCAAGCGAGCGACCGCAAAATAGGAGCTCATGATTTGTTCGACATAGAAGGAGAAAAGTTGTAATTTTTATTTCTTTCTTTGATCTCATTGTAACCGGATCTTATAAAAAGACCGAATCTTTGTAACCGAAAAACTGTTATTCAAGATAGCAATGGAATCGATGAAGAAAGATACGATTTTTCCCGCAAACAATCTAGCGACCACAGTGGGAGCCGCCGATCTCGCTACCGAGATCGGAGCGTCGCAGCCGCGGATCTCGATCCTGGTCGTGGAGGAGGTCGAATACGAGTTCGACCAACAGAAGTTCAAGGAGTACATGTCGTCCTCGTTCGGATCAACCTCCCCCCGCAAGTCCAAGAAGTTCTCCGCCAGGAGAAAAGCTCGTTGGTACGAAGATGTTGAAAACACCAACGAAGATCTCGCCCCGCTGGATGCCAAAGTCGCATCGGGTGAGATTCCTCCAATTCCCAACCAGTTCGGATCTGCTCTGGCCAACCCTTCTGCCGCAGAGGGCGTGGTGACTCTCTCGAAGAGAGCCCGCCAAAGGTAACGTCAACGCCTTGCGAAACAATTCACAAAGGCCATGGAGTCAGTTGACGGGATCCGTTACAATACGGATCTGAAGAACAAGAGAGGCAAACAGCCTCAACAACAGGTGAACGGCGGCTCTTCCAAGCCACCAACAATGGAATGGGTCCGTGTCAAACGGAAACGTTCAACGCTGGAAGAGCGCATTCGCAAGCGCCACGCACTATCCGCGCAGGCACGGGCTCAAACTGAAGAAACCCGTAGGAAGCTGCAGAATGAAGTGGCCAAGAAATCGCCACCAACTCGCAAAGTTTGGAGGCCGAAGTCTGAAGCGGCGGTTCAGACCAAGGAGCAGCAACTGCAGCCTTCGAAAGTGCAACTTCCGGCGAATCAATCCAAACCGCCGATGATTTCCACAACTGCTCCGGGAGATCCCGCAGGACCATCCTAAAAAAGGAAGTCAGTCTTGGAGCGCCTCGGTCTACTTCCTGAGAAGCGAAGCAAAGTTCCAATCCAAGAACGTTTGGGCCCACTAAGAAAGCCCCGAACGAATCAACATACTGGGGGTCGCCACAACCCTCAACATGATAAAGAAATCATGGCACCCAAGCGCACTACTTTGCGCATTGAAGTTCAGGAGCCCGTTGAGAATTCACGCCCACAAAGGCGCGTTTCGAGGCGCGTGACTCTTGAAAGCCCAAAGAAGGCAATTCACCCTCAGAAGAAAATGTTGTTGTATGATGACGACGTTATACCTGAAAAGTCGTGTCAACACATGATAGGTTACTCCGACCGTCAAGCCGACGAGTTGTACTATCGTGATGGGAGCACGAGGAAAGCCAGGAAGAGAAGTTCTCAAAGGCTAGAAACTCAGTGCCCTTGTTCAAAGCTCATTCGGGCGGTACTATCTGAGTGTAACTGCATCAAGGCAGTCCCCGAGAGAGTTTCGATTTTCGAAAGACTCAGTATCGAAATGCCAAAACCAAGGCCTAGGCGTTTCCGACGAAGAAGAACGGCGGTTGAAGATGGAGAATTTTTGAGGGTCACCGCTAACATGACCAACAAAAGGACATCAACACAGGGTAATCCCGAGCCGATTCCGAAAATACCTCGGTGTGTAACTCGTCTGCAGTCCGGAGCCATCATACGAGCAACTTATGGTAGGGTTCGGACAAGACTGCCTTCGGAAGACGAAGAATCGGATGCTCACTCTACAATCACATCAGATAACATAGTGTCCAGTGAAGGACAACCCCGCGAGTCATTTATGATAAGCGCAGAACAAGTAGCCAAGATGCTCGAAGAATCCATGGCCAAACAACAGGAGAGCTTCAGGCTCGAGATGCAGATGGCTATGCAGAATATGAGAGAAATGCATGACCAACAGATCCAAGCGTTGATAAACCGGCAAGGCGAGCCAAGTCGTCGTAACCAGGTTGTTCAAGAAGATGAGCACACGGATACGGATGAAGCTCGCAATGCCAATAATCCTTCCGTCAATGCAGGGGGTGATAATGAGGATGCTAGCGAAGATACAAATGAAAGTTTGAAGATCAAAAATCTCGAGAGCAAAATCAATACGTTGATTTCTGCTCAAGAGGTGAAGAAAATGGGTATTCATTGTCCATACCCGAGAGAATGGGAATCAATCCCGTATCCGACGAAGTTCAACCTAATCAACTTCACGCCGTTTGATGGGAAGGGTTCACCCACTCAGCATGTAATTTACTTCAAATCACACTTGTGGGTTATCTCTGGCAATGAGCCTCTGATGGTACGGTCCTTCGTTGGCACTCTTCGCGGAGCCGCCTTCGATTGGTATCGCCGCCTTAAGCCAGGTAGCGTGAACAGCTGGGACGATATGGAGACTAAGTTCCTCACCAATTTCTTCGACGACGACACCGAGATATCTATTGGATCGTTGCTCGATGAAAAACAAAAAGACGGGAATTGGTTGATACCTTCGTCAAAAGGTTCCGAAACAAGGCGATGAACTGCCGGGACCCGATCACTGAGGAATTCATTCTCCAGACTTGCCACAACAATCTTTCATTAGACGTGTTGGAAGCAATGGGGACAGCATCGTCCAACTCTTGGAAAGACTTGAAGGTGCGTGGTGAACAAGCCGAACGCTTCCTCCGAAGGAAGAAGGCCGAGAGGAGTCAACCGACAACTAATCCTCCGAACTCGAACTTCGCCTCCCGTGGTAAGGGCAAGACACCTGCAGCGGCTGTTGATGCTAATCAAACGTCGCAACAACAGCCCCGGAGACAGCAGAAGACTTCGGATCAGAGGCTCCAAAAAGAGTACTCCTTCAAGGACGAAGATGTTCCAGCCATCTTCAAATCCCTCCTTGAAAATAACAAGATCAAGCTGCCACCGATCACGAATCAGGAGGAAGCTGACGATACTGCGGATCCGAAGTACTACGCGTACCACAGGAGGATCCTTCATCCCACCAAGGCCTGCTTTACTTTAAAGAATAGCATCCAGACCTTGGTTGAAGCCGGCGTCATAACGCTAGAGTAAGCCAGTTGAGAACGGCAACACTCCGATAAGTATAAGAGTATAAACTGCTTCTTAAAACTCCAAAGAGTATATGAGTATAAACTGCTTCTCAATCCTCCGACCGGTATAAGAGGTTAAACTGCTCCCTGAGACTCCGACAAGTATAAGAGTATAAACTGCTTCTCAATCCTCCGACCGGTATAAGAGGTTAAACTGCTCACTGACACTCCGATAAGTATATGAGTATAAACTGCTTCTTAAGACTCCGAAGTGTATATGAGTATAAACTGCTTCTCAATCCTCCGACCGGTATAAGAGGTTAAACTGCTCCCTGATACTCCAAAAGGTATATGAGTCTAAACTATTTCCTTTCTTCCACGGGAAGTTCCTGGAGAGTGCCATGCGTGGTATTCTTAAGGATAACCCGATCATGCAGCCGATACGATGATAAACCCAGTTTCGCAAGAAAAGCTGGGGGTGGATAATTCATATAACGGGAAGTTCCTGAAAGAATGTTACATGTAATTTTCTTAGGGATAACCCGATCATTATAAATAAAGTGATAAGCACTAAACCCACCGTTTACCTGATCAAACCTTAGGACCATAACCAAAATCCCCTCTCGATTCCTCCAATGAATGAGAGGCCCACAAATCGAGCGATCAAAACTTTTTACAGTTAGGATCGTTTTAAACCCCCCACTTGGTCAAACCTTCCTACAGTTAGGGCCAAAACCAAAATCTCCTCTCGATTCCTCCAATGAACGAGAGGTCCACTTTCAAATTGAGTGATCAAACCTTCCTACAGTTAGGGTCATCTCAAGCTCCCGCTTGGTCAAACCTTCCTACAGTTAGGACCAAAACCACAATTCATTCTCGATAAATGAGAAATTCATCTTTAGTTCGGTAATTAAACCTTCCGACAGTTAGGGTTATCCGAGTCTTTTCGATTCTCGGAGTGGAGATCTCACTCTTAGTTTCACCTTTCCGGATTCTGGGGGTGGAGATCCCACCTCGAGTCTCCTTTCCAACTGGGAATAGAATATAAAATTCTTCCTTCCTTGTATTCGGGTTCGCCTTCACCCTAAAAGAAGACCGGGAAATAGAATATAAAATTCTTCCTTTCCCACACCAATCCTTCTCCAAGAATTTAGGATTCATCCTAGGAAGTTTATCCCGAATCCTAAGCAGGGATAAGTCTGCACCTAACACGCGCTGCCGGTTTAGTCTTTCTCCGTAGAAGAAGACACCAGAGTTTGATTCTGGGGTATTTTATCCTGAAACCTAAGCAAGGATAAGTCTGTGCCTAACACGCGTCGCCGGTTAGTTCTTAACCGTTAAAAAGAACACTCGCCCGCATATTCAACATTATGGCAGGTTGTTATTAATAACACCAAAATCCACGCCTTACACGCGTGGGGAATTTCATCCTGAATCCTAAGAAAGGATATGCCGACGCCTAACACGCGCCGCCGGTTTAGTCTTTCTCCGCAGAAAAAGATACCAGAGTTCGATTCTGGGGTATCTTATCCTGAAACCTAAGTAAGGATAAGTCAGCGTCTAATACACGTTGCCGGGTAGCCTATTCCCATAACAATGGCGAAGTCTACGTATTCAAAGTCGTAGTAAAAAGTCTAAGGGAGTTCATTCCGTTAGCACAACGTCACATGCGGAACGGAGTTAAACAATCCGCATGCTAGCCCGACTCAAACGGTAGTCGGTAAAGGCTTATCAAATCCGTTGATGGCTGAGAATTTGTCAAAAATTCTATAAATACGAGTCATTGATGCATCAATTTTATAAATTGGTCTCGTGACTCAAGTATCTGCCACGCTCCAATTCCTTAAGAGCTTAAACTGTGTATACTCCAGCAGACGTACGAGTATAAACTGCGTCAAACGCCGGACAACGCGTTGTAATGAAGCCTGGACGCCAGACAACGCGTCACCAGGAAGCTCAAATGCCGGACAACGTGTAGTAAATAAAGATTCAACGCCGACGACCGATGGTTAGTTCTGTGTTGAAACAGCGAACTCGAGCTAAAAAGTCAGGAAATCAAGAATCGACTTCAAGTTCAAAATTCCGACAGACGGTCAGATAATAAATGCAGCACCGAAACCCTTACAGATATTTGACAAAACACCGAATAGCCTAGAGGACTGAAGGAATCAAGAATAGAAGCCATTCCAAATATCCCGTCGTTACCGATTGAAGGACAGGACAATCATATCCAAAGTATTCCAGACTCTTCTATAAAAGAACGAGGCTGAAATACTTTGGAGGGGGTATCTGTAGGCGTATAAAACTACCTATAAGTCCCTTAACACAGCTCGACAACGCCGATTCGACAAACCGACCATCGGGCGACGTATCCAAACACGACCGTTAGCCCGCAACACCGAAGCCGGATGATACGCGACGAAGCGGATTAACGAGGCTATGAAACTGACGAACCGCACTCAAACAATGGAATAAATCCACTCGGGTGCGGAATCAAGCCAACGGGTTGAGGAATCAACGAGTCATCCAACCAAGAGCGGACTCGGACGAATCACGATCGAATCAATATCAGTTTCGGACTCAAATTCAAGAGTGGATTTACTGCCAAATCAGGAACCGGATTTACTGCCAAATTAGGTCAACGAATCGAGTCCGAACAAATCAACCACACAACCGAATCACGGACAAAACCGGAAAACAAAAAACGACGGGAAACCCCAACTGTCACGCCCCGCTTCCCAAAATACCCGGGAACCGGAACGTGAGCAAGCCCGCGACGTATTAGACTGAGGAGAGATAAGTGCTAGACCTCTTCTTCTCAATCTAATACGCTAAGCGTCTGGAAATAAAACAATACGAAGTCACAGGTCCCCGATCACAGTAGCAAGAATATAAAGACAACTCAGAATAAAATAATACATATCACAAATGAATATCATCCGAGACATAAAATACGGGTCAAACGTGCCCTTATACAAGACTATCTGAAAGAAATACTAGAAAATATAAAATACATCGATCAACAGAATGGAAGGTGCTACAAAAGAAAGCTGATGACCAAAAACTAAGCTTTAGCTTCTTCTTCTGCTCCGTCTACATGGCACTCCTGCTGAGAATCCTCTAGCTCCTGATGATCTCCCAGCTGAACCTGTTCTTCCCCTAAGTCTGACGTACACCAGAGAAAACAGGTGTACGTCAGGTGCATGACGCACGGCAAGACCCGACCCCATAAAAAAAATAGGAACGGTCGAATGACCAATGCAATAACAGATGCAACAGTAGTAATAATAATAGAAGAGTGACCAAAGCGATAACAGAAATAGAAACAGGTGATGATAGTAGTAACAATAAAAGTATGCAACTGAAATACTAACAAGCTAGATACAATCCATCACTAGGGTGTAACGATCATAAGAATCCATAATCATCCGCGTAACAAGGACATACACCTAGATAGAATTAATACTTAAAAACCTACAACTCGAGACGTAGTACGTCGAGCGAAATAATCCAAACAAGGAAACCCTCATGTATATACCATATGTCTCAAATTGTAGATAATTAAATATTAATCCTAATCTAGGTATGGAAAGAAGTACAACTGGCCTACATCTCACAAGAATCAATAAATCCTAACCAAAGTGACGGTACCGATTCACCATGATCCAACAAAGCAACCACAGTGGCGACACCGATCCACTGGTAACAAGTCATGTAACTAGTCATCCAATAACAGGTCACTGGTTCACATCTCACACAGAGTCAACGCTCATATTATCGGATAACTGACTGTTCGCATATCCCCCACGTGCATCAAATACATTCAAGAACCAAAGTAGCGACACCGATCTACTTTGATCTAACCAATAAATTCATGAACCAAAGCAGCGACACCGATCTACTTTGATCCAACCAATCAGCCCCCAGTGGCGACACCGATCCACTGTGACTCAACAAATCAATAAATCCCAGTGGCGACACCGATCCACTGTGACTTACCAAACCAACCAATCCCAGTGGCGACACCGATCCACTGGTGCAAGCCTGGAAGATATATCAACAGTCACATCCGAGCACATGAACAATGACTTCTCATCCCAACTCTCTTGTATTTTCTAAATCAACCATATTCCTTATTGAAACTCGGGTTCACCACCTAAACTCAGTCAACACACCCACACATGTCACTAAGTTTATTCATGACGCACGAGGCCACTAAGTCATGAACTACTAGGGGTTCTCAAACACAATAGGAAACAATAAGTACAACCAATCATACGCAACGATATCATGGCATATCACATAATTAAAATGAGATTCACACATTCAAAAATAATCCTTTAAATTAATAAATTTATTTACTTCAAAATGATTTCCTTATCCGAAATAAATCTTTTATTTCTTGTTATAATTATCCAAAAATAATTCCATTTTCCAAATACTCCTTTTAAATAATTCTAAAAACATTTTTTTAAATATTTTCTCTTACAAAATAATTTCTTTTCTAATTAAAATTAATCTAAAATAATTCCCTTTATAAAATAAATTATTTTAATTTATTTATAATTATTCTAAAAATATTCTTCTTATTAAAAGCATCTCGTAATTAATATCGCTCGTCAACAAACCCACGCAGGTAATAATATATCACAAACTAATCTAATTAACCAATTACTAACAGATATAAATATTGAATTGACAAGTCACATAATAATTTACGATAAACTACTAATTAAAATAAAATAATCAAGG
The DNA here is from genome assembly GCA_022839385.1 of Asparagus kiusianus. Classification (NCBI taxonomy): domain Eukaryota; kingdom Viridiplantae; phylum Streptophyta; class Magnoliopsida; order Asparagales; family Asparagaceae; genus Asparagus; species Asparagus kiusianus. The sequence continues at coordinate 18,461 of BQKN01036521.1, forward strand.
CTCGGGATCTTGCCTGCGAGACCGTGAGGTCTGATGACGAGGTTACGATGCCGATGCGGACGCGGTGTGTGGCGATCGAGGCGACGTAGCGGATGGCGGTTCTGCAACTGGATGTGCATTGACATTTGATCGAGCAGGTGGCGTGCGACGACACAAAGGTGGCGAAGGCGGACAGCGACAGTTGACGGAGCAAGGGGTGGTCGGAGTACGGCAGCCTAGGCGGATCTGGCTGAAGGGGAGGCGGAGGAGGAGCTCTTGGCGGCGACTCGGTGAAGGAGGGCGGCGCTACAAGGGATGGCGTTGCTGAGGAGCAGCAGCGGCGGAGGCTAACGGCGGCGAGCGGCTGGGGCTGCTGCAGCGGTTCGCCGGCGGCTTAGAGAGGAGAGAACGAGAGAGAGGGGGTGGCGGTGCTCAGGTGGAGAGAGCTCGGTGGTGCTGGGGTCCGACGACGGAGGATGCTGCGGTGTTTGGTCGGCGAACGGAGGAGGCCGGAGCATGGTGGCGAGGGTTTCTTTTGGCGGCGGTGAGGGGTTTCGGTGGTTGGGTTTGGGAGAGAACGAATGGGAAGAGGAAGATGATGATGGCGGCTGAGGATGTTTTGGGTGCTCACGTGAAAAATAAGAGAGGATATATATAGAGAGAGATTAGGTTAGGGTTAGGGATAATTAAATGAGAAATAATTAAAATAAAATAATTACAGGTACCTAAAAATTAAACTAATTTCATAATAATTATTTACAAATAAAAACGTACATGTTGAGCTAATATAACAGTTGATACGAAATAGTTGAAATATACACATATTATACAATTAAACAAGAATAATTAAAAATAAAAATATATTTACTTACATTTAAAATCAAACAATTATGGGATAATTACGTACATAATAAAACGTACTAGTTATACTAATACGATAGATAATATGTAATAGTAGAAATAATACAATAAATTGTACCAAAAACACGTAATTAATAATACCATGTATTATATAAAATAATTTGTAATAATATTAATAACACAATATATTATTTAAAATATTACATAATAGTACCGATAACATAATAAATTAATTTCAGAAATTTTTACCACACAAAATAAATTTATAAATATCAAAATCATTTAAGTAAATATATAATTAGATTTTTAAATCATAGAAATTATATAAAATCGAGAAAAATACAAATACTCGTTTATAAATAATAATTAAATATTTTAAAATACTAAAAAAATATTTTAACTAGTATCGAAAATTCATGGTCCTTACACCAACACCTAGAGGGGCTCGGCCAAAACCGAGCCACCTTAAGGTGGCTCGGTGTGTCGGCCACCTGTGCGTAGGCACAGTTCAGATGGCCTATAAATAGGAGAGGTGGTTCATTTGTTCAAGGGTTGGGAAAATTGGAGGAGGCGAAGCTCTGCTGGATTCAAGGCTCAGAACTTAAAAAGATCCAAACTTTAGGACTTCGAGGACTTGCTCATCCAGATCTGGTGCTCGGCGATCGTCAACGCCAAATAAGGTAAGAGTTCGAGAGGACCGGATCTCAGATCTACGCAGGCATACTCCGG
>BQKN01036522.1:0-12919 GCA_022839385.1 Asparagus kiusianus
TGGTCGACTCAAGGCATCTCGACCCCTCAGCCGAGCCGACATAATCTGCCGACTCAGAAGGCAGTGTTAGTCGGTACAAAAATCAGCATTCCAGTGATCCAACACTCCTCGGAGTCGACCTGAAGGACAGTCGAGCCGTCTTTCCCCCAATCGAGTCGGCATCATTCCTCAAAGGCGACTCGAGAGGCGGACTCAGTTGATCCTCCTCGTATCAAAAGATCGCTAATCAGCGTTAGCCGACCCTCCTTCTGATGATGATTCAGAATATTGCTTCTCAATATTTTTTAACCTTTGATGATCATCATTATGCCTCCCGTTGCTCACCGACAAGTCTCGTCGGCTGATGGTTCCCCATATCGTGAAGTAACCTCCCGTCGCTCACCGACAAGCCTCGTCGGCTACTGGTTCCCAATATCACTGAAGTGACCTTCCATCGCTCACCAATAAGTCTCGTTGGCTGCTGGTTCCCCATATCACTGAAGTGACCTCTCATCGCTCACCGACAAGCCTCGTCGGCTGCTGGTTTCCCTTATCACTGAAGTGACCTCCCGTTGCTCACCGACAAGCCTCGTCGGCTGCTGGTTCCTCATATCGCTAAAGTGACCTCCCCTCGCTCACCGACAAGCCTCATCGGCTGTTGGTTCCCCATATCACTGAAGTAACCTCCCGTCACTCACAAACTAATATGTATAGAGCAAAGGGTGAGTCAACCTCACACTCACCGCTCACCACCGTCTACCGTACACTCATGAAGTGACTAATCTTCCCCCGACATCCTCTATAAATACAGACGCTATTCGCCATAAAAAGGGGTTCAGTTTTTCGTAATAAAAAACCCTCATAAAGCACATACTACACAAAAGGAAGACACTATACTTTCTTCACCCCATCTAATACCAACTGACTTGATAGTCGGAGGTACCATGGGGAGAACAAGCCCTGTCCTCTTTCGATTCTTGCGTGTGCAGGTCATTCGTTCATCCTAAGCTCTAAGAACCAGGCATAAAGTCGAAGTAGGAAGTGGCTCCCCTCAACGACTCAACCCCTCGACAACTCAATGACTCCATAACTTCGATCGACTGTGTGATCTCGAACATCAACAGTTTAGCACCCACCGTGGGGCCCTCTTTCCTCTTTTTGAGAAAAAAATGTCAGGTTCTAAGCAAGGGGTGGACCAATCTTCTCCGGGGCCACATTCTCCAAATTATGTTACTCAGGGTCAACTAGAGCAGACGGTAGATAGGCTCTCTTTATCTCTGAAAGAGCAGTTTGCCGCTCTGACCAACGAGCTTCTGTGGCGAATCCTGTTCACGGGAAGAATTGCTTTCATTGATGTCATTGTTTTCTTGAGCAACAGTTTATCGGTTACAAAAGATCCGGTCTTTTTATAAGATCCGGTTACAACAAAATCAAAAAAAATCTTAAAACTTAATAACTTTCCTTTTCTTGAACAAATCACAAGATCCTGTTTTGCGGTCTCTTGCTTGTGTGGGTTCTTTGCCTGTGCCTGGGTTAATCCGTGGACCACCGCGCGATCTTAATCCGGTCGGATTCTACACGGTATGACGGGTGTTATTTCACGAAGGAAATAACAGCCGAGGGGATTATTTCACCAAGGAAATAATAGCCCTAAGTAATCGAAATCGACCAAGCGAATTCGATACTCTTCTCGGGATCAAAAACCAAGTTTTGATCCAGAGGATGACCGTGTGGATCTCAGATCTGATCTCTCTCGAACTCCTGCCTTATTTGGCATGGATGATCGCCAAGAACCAGATCTGAAAAGTCTGAGTCTTCAAAGCTCCAAAACTCCGAAGTTTTAGCTCTCAATCCAGCAGAGTTTCACCTCAAAAGTTCAACCAAAAATCCAACCTCTCAAAAATAAGCCCTCCTTCTCTATTTATAGGCATCTCAATCCAGATCTGGGCTCAGATCTGGGCCCAGATCTGGGTGGCTCGGCCAGGTGGCTCGGCCACCTAGGTGTTTCCGGTAAAAGTTGCTGTTTTCATTGATGTTCTCTTTTTCGAGATCTGTTACAACTTCGAGCGTTACAACAGGGTAAAATGAAAACAAAAGGGTATTATAACTTTAACGAAAATAAACACGAGATCCCGGTTTGGTACGGTCTCGCTTGCGTGGGTTGTTGGCCTGTGACGTGGACGTCAATATCCGTGGACCGCCGACTCTTCAAGATCCTTTCCGGTAAAATCCGGCAGAGTTTCGTCTATCCGCGGAGGGATATAGAAACAGAACTTCGTCGATCCGCGTGAGATCTAGAAGTTTAAAGCGTATATCTCGGCTAACGCGAGATAATAGCTCTTCTCAGTGTCGCCTGCGAAGGGCAACACCAAGGAACAGAAGGGGGTGAATGAAGGGTGCTGATGAAGAACGCCTTACTCCTTGCTCCGGTAGGGCTTCGCCGCTATCTTGCAGACTCTGACTCCTCACTCCGGCAGGGCTTCGCCGCTCTCTTGCAGAACAATCCTTGGCTAAGATAATTCAGCCTTGAATTGAGAGCAAAAATCAGGAGCCCCTCACAAAGGAGGCCAAGGGGGCTATTTATAGCCACAAGGCCTCGGGTATCTCGGGCCTGCCGAGGCCCATTTGGGTGTCTCAACGCAGTCCGAGGCTGTGCCGTTGTTCTGCCGTTGTCCTGCCGTTGACTCGCCGTTGACTTTTCGTCCGAACTCGGATTTGAGTGATTTCGGATGCATTGGAATCGTGACGGCGAGCTCTGTAGGCCCCAATGGTTGGATTATCCGTGGGGTGATCGGGGCACAGCGGGCGTTGGTCCAATTGCGGTGATCGCGGGGTTTTCGGTCAACCCGTATCCTCGTGATTCTGACATTCTGTCGGATCACGTCATCCGTCGGTTTGCTTCAATCGCTCACCGGCGTCATTTGAGCTCTTGTGAACTGGGTAGCGTCGTCCGATCGTCGATCGTTAATACCGAGCTGTGAGTGGGGACCTATCGGCAATTTTCGATGCCTACACTAGGTGGCTCGGCCAAGGTGGCTCGGCCGACCACCTAGGTAGCTCGGCTACCGAACCACCTTGGTGGCTCGGTTTTGGCCGAGCCACCTTGGTGGCTCAGTTTTGGCCGAGCCACCAAGTGGTGGCTCGGCCACCGAGCCACCTAGAGGTGGCTCGGTTTCGGCTGAGCCCTCCAGGTGTTTAGTTTTGCCATTTTTCGGTTTTGCGCTTCATTCGAACTCGATTATTGATCTGGACTCTGATTTGGCAGTAAATCCGCTTTGGTGTTCGAGTTCGAGTCCGGATCCGATCTTGATTTGATCTTGATTTGTTTGATTCTGCTTGTTTGATGTGGTGGACTCTATGGTTGGATGACTCGTTGATTCATCGACCCGTTAGCTTGATTGGGCACACGATTGGATGTATTCCGTTGTTTGCGTGTGGTTCGTTAACCTTGTCGCCTCGTTAATCCGCTTCGTCGCTTCTCACTTAGCTTCGGTGTTGTGGTCTAATGAACATGCTTGGATATATCGCCCGATGGTTTGTTGGTTTGTTGAATCACCGTGCCGAGCTGTGTTAAGGGACCTTTAGGTTGTTTTATACGCCTACAAATCCCACAGCAACCACACGCCACTAAACAACCTCCACTATCTGAAGATCGGCGATCGGGAACTCATCCCCTCGAAACACCGCGAAGCTTCACACTGCGGGCTCCTCACAACCACCATAAGCAGGCGGAAAGCCGTCTCAAGTAACCGAGTAATGTTAATGAGAGTTCCGGTCCTAGTCATCCAGAGGGACGTGCCAAAGAAACCAACTTCATGAGACTACACCGTCACTGATCCCCAACCTCATCAACTACTGCATGAGTCTCTGGCTATGATCGTGGGTACAAACCGATTGTTTATGCTATTGGAGGAAACGCCCTGTTATCCGACAAGATAATGGAATGCCCGTTCAAGAAATTCAAGATGCCCCACTTAGAGACATACTCGGGCAAGAGAGATCCCTTGGAGCATGTTAAAAATTATTTTGATATAATAAGTATACTCCATGTTTCTGAAGCTGTCTTGTGTCGATGCTTCCCTATCACCCTCAAGGGAAGTGCTAAGCTCTGGTGGAATGCTCTGGAGAAGATATCCATCAATAATTTTTGACAACTCAGCTAAAAGTTCATTCATCACTTTCTGGCCAACACAAAGCAGAAGCTTCCTCCTCACATACTGATTCAAATGAGGTAAGGACCAGATGAAAGCCTACGAGCCTACTTCAAGAGATTTCAAGCAAAGAGGTTGGAAGTCAACGATCCCAGAAGCACATTCACCATGTCAGCACTTGTAGCAGGTCTCCAGGACAATGAATTGGCTAATGCTCTTGCCAAGAAGTAAGTCGCCAACTATGAGCAACTAATGTCCAAAGCCCATGGATACATGGATATGGAAGATGCCCGATCTTACAAGGCTTAAGCAAGAAGAATAGAGACCCATGATACCACAATTCCAACCTCGATAGTTGTGAGCGTCCCTTCAAACCCTCCAGCGACAATGCCGACCCAGAATCCTTAGAAGCTAGAATAGCACAAGGATCCTCTAAAGGTCAACCCCCATCCTAATCGACCCGACAGGAGAGATCAACCAAGAAACACGACTCCAAAGGTGTCCCTTTCTATCTTCGACACTTCTCTCACCAATGCCTTGGCCATGGACCAGAGGGAGGCATGCCTCAAAGACCCCACGCCCAAGATGATATCGGACGCTAGGAGGAGGGATACGAGATAGTTTTGCCGCTATCACCAGGACCATGACCATCTCACTAATGATTGTTGAATCCTCAAGAGGGATGTAGAAGATCTGATCGCAAGAGGATACTTGAAGAATCTCACGTCTCGGACAAATCACCTGTTCCAACCAAAGAAGATAGAAGATCCCGCTCTCGGTTGCCTCGACCCCGACCCCAAGTAAATGAACAACCTGTGGAGACTCCCTATAAAGGAGTCATCAATATAATCAGTGGTGGCCCGACCATTTGGGGCTCATCCAACAACGAGCGGAAGAGATATGCCAGGAGAATGTTGCAAGTCAACTATGATCCCAAGAAGATGAGGATAGGAGAGCTCGTGTCCTTTAGCGATGAAGACCTACAGGGTGTTGAAACACCCCATGATGATCCTCTCGTCATCACTGTGACCATTAATGGTTGTCAAGTGAAACAGAGAATGGTCGACACGGGAATCTCGGTGGACGTCCTGTGCACTAGCGCCTTCGATCAAATGGGAATCGACAGATCCCTCCTGCTCTATTGCAGAGCACCCCTTATAGGCTTCACTAGCCATTCCCTTCTCCATGAAGGAGTGATAACTCTACCAATGACACAAGGGGCACATATTAAACAAGTCACTACTCAAATTTAATTCCTTGTGATGGATTTGAAGTCAGACTATAATGTCATATAAGGTCGAACCGCCCTCCACACCTTGCAGGCCATCACTTCGACCTACCACTAGATTCTTAAATTTTCAACTCTAAATAGAGTTGGAATCGCCCGGAGCAGCCAAAAAGAAGCCAGCTCATGTTATCTACTCTCGATCAAAGGAAAGGGTGCACAAGGTACAATGTCTATCGAAAAAGCCTGTGTCCAAATGGAAAAAACGGCCGAGAAACCAAGGACGGAGCCGGTAGAAGAACTCTGAGAAATCCCAATTGACTCGGCAGGAATGAAGACGATTAAGGTGGGATCCGGTCTAGTCGAACCCTTGAGAGGGGCTCTGATCAAGTTCCTGAAAGCCAACACAGATGTATTTGCTTGGGAACCTGATGACATATCAGGGATTCCCCCTAAAGTCATAAGCCATGAATTGGCCGTGGATAGACATGTAAAGCCAGTTCGATAGAAGAAGAGGCATCTCGGCCCAGAGCGCCAGAAGGTGGTGGCAGACGAAGTGAAGCGGCTTCTGAGAGCTAACTTTATCCGAGAAGTCCAGTATCAGGAATGGCTGGCTAATGTTGTTCTGGTGAAGAAAGCATTGGGCAAGTGGAGGATGTATATAGATTTCACTGACCTCAATAAAACCTGTCCCAAAGATAGCTACCCCTATCTCGGATCGACCAGCTAGTTGACGAGAGTACAAGACATGAACTACTCAGTTTCATGGATGCTTACTCTGGCTATAATCAAATTTTCATGGCGAGACATGATCAAGTAAAGACTTCATTCATCACCAATATGGGCACATATTGCTACAAGATGATGTTGTTCGGGTTGAAAAATGCTGGGGCCACTTATCAGAGGCGCGTAGCAAAGGTCTTTCAGCACCAAATTGCCTGGAACCATGAAGCCTATGTGGACGACTTGTTGGTGAAATCCAAACAAGCGTCCGCCCGTGTTTCAAACTTGGACAAGACCTTTTTAACCCTTAGGCGCTCTCAGATGAAGCTCAATACATCCAAGTGTGCCTTCAGAGTACAATCAAGAAAGTTCCTCGGGTTTATGATCACCCAAAGAGGTATTGAGGTCAATCCTGAGAAAATTACCGCCATAGAGCGACCACCTAAACCTCGTACTCTGAAAGAGATTCAAAAGTTGAACGGGAGGGTTGTAGCCCTGGGACGATTCTTATCTAAGTTTGCAGAGAGAAGCCTCACTTTCTTCAAAGTCCTAAGAGGAAGTAGAAACCTGGAAGAGGGTATAACCTGGGTAGCCGAATGTAAAGCAGCATTTCAGGATCTCAAAGCCTATCTAAGAACTAAGCCATTATTGAGCCAACCTATGAAAGGAGAGACTTTGTTTGTATACATAGCCATCTCCTTCAAAGCGGTGAGCTCTGTCCTTGTTCTGGAGGAAGAAAATATTCAGAGATCTGTCTATTATGTTAGTCAAATCCTCCGAGCCGGCGAGCTCAATTATCCTTTCATAGAGAAAGCTGCCTTTGCTCTCACCTTTATGGCCAGAAGACTCTGTCCCTATTTCCAAGCTCATTCCATTATTGTCAGGACGAGCCTTCCTCTTAAGAAAGCTTTGGGCAACCCTACGATGTCAGAAAGAATGGTTGCTTGGGTAGTCGAGCTTAGTGAACATAACATCCAGTTTGAACCTCGGACGACTATCAAAGCTCAAGCTTTGGCGGATTTCTTGATTGAGTCAACTCCCCAAAGTAATGAATCAGACGTGTGTTCGCGGGAAAAATCGTGTTCTTCTTCATTGATTCCATTGTACACTTTCGTAATAGTTTATCGATTACAGAAATCCGGTCTTTTTATAAGATCCGGTTACAATGAAAAATCAAAATGAAATAAAAAAGATTACAACTTGTTTCCTTATTTGTCGAACGAATCGCGAGCTCCTGTTTTGCGGTCACTCGCTTTGGTGGGTTCTTTGCCTGCGCCGGGGTTATTTGCCGTGGACCACCGCTAGATCCAGATCCGGACAGATCTACGCAGTATAACGGGTATTATTCCACCAAGGGAGATAATAGCCGGAGGGATTGTTTCACCAAGGAAACAACCGCTCAATCTCGGGATCTAAGAACCAAGCTTAGATCCGGAGTATAGCAACGTAGATCTCCCGATCCGGTCCTCTCGAACTCCTGCCTTATTTGGCGTTGTCGATCGCTGAGCACCAGATCCGGATGAACAAGTCTTGAAGCCTCCAAAGATTGAATCTTTTCTAAGTTTTGAATCTCCAATCCAGCAGGGCTTCGCCTCCTCCAAAATCCAACCTTTTAGAATGAACAACACCTCTCCTATTTATAGCCACTCGAACCTGTGCGTATGCACGTGTACACAATACACAAGGGGAGAGGGGGGGTTTGCCGGCCACCTTGGGGTGGGGGGGGGTGGGCCGAGCCCCCCCCGGGGGGGTGGGGTTGGGCCGAGTCCCCCGGGTGGGTTCGTTTCGTCCGTCGTTCGGGTTTTCCGGTGTTTCCGGTTCTCCGTTGTTCGGATTTGATTCGGTTTCTGGAATCGACTTGTTGACTTGATTCCAAATATGGCAGTTAATCCGCTTCTGAGTTCGAGTCCGGAATTGATCTTGATTCGATCGTTATATCACCGAGTTCGCTCTTGTTTAGATGACTCGGTGATTCCCCGAAACGTTGGTTTGATTCCGCGTGCGAGTGGATGCGTTCCAATGCTTGGGTGCGATTTGTTGGCTTCGTCGCCTCATTAACCTGCTCCGTTACGTATGGCTTGGCTTCGGCGTTGGCGAGCTAACGGTCTTGTTTGGATACGTCGCCCGATGGTTCGTTTGTTGAATCGACGTTGTCGAGCTGTGCTAAGGGACCTATAGGCAATTTTATACGCCTACAGATACCCCCTCCAAAGTATTTCAGCCTCGTTCTTTTATAGAAGAGTCTGGAATACTTTGGATGTGAATGTCCCATCATTCGATCGGTAAAACGGGACCTTGGAATGGCTTCTATTCTGGATTCCTTCAATTCCATCAGGTCATTCAGTGCTTTGTAGAACGCCTGTGAGGATTCCGGTGCTGCATTTATTGTCTGACCGTTGTCGGAATTTCGAACTTGAAGTCGATCCTTGATTTCTTGCTTTTTTAGCTCGAGTTTGCTGCTTCAACACAGAACTGATCATCGATTGACGGCGTTGAATCTTTGTTTACAACGCGTTGTCCAGCGTTTAAACTTCATTGTGACGCGTTGTCCGGCGTCCAGGCTTTATTGCGACGTATTGTTCGACGTCTGACACAGTTTATACTCGTACGTCTGCTGGAGTATTCATAGTTTAAGCTCTTAAGGAATTGGAGCGTGGCGAATACTCGAGTCACGAGACCAATCCATAGAATTGATGCGTCAATGACTCGCACTTATAGAATTTTTGGCAAATTCTCAGCCATCAACGGATTTGATGAGCCTTTACCGACTACCGTTTGAGTCGGGCTAGCATGCGGATTGTCTAAATCCGTTCCGCATGTAACGTTAAGCTAGAAGAGTTAACCCTTTTAGTGCTACGATATCGAATACATAGACTTCGTCTTTCTCCTGTGAAAAGACTAAACAGCAACGTGTATGAGACGTTGACTTAGGATTTTTGGCAAATCCTCAGCCTTCAACGGATTTGACGTGCTCTTACCGATTACCGTTTGAATCGGGCTTACATGCGGATTGTTTAAATCCGTTCCGCATATGACGTTGTGCTAAAGGAATGAACTCCTTTAGACTTTGTGCTATGATGTTGAATACATAGACTTTACTATTTGTTACGGGAATAGGTTACCCGGCGACGCGTGTTAGGCGTTGACTTTAGGGTTTTTGGCTAACCCCCAGCCCTCAACGGATTTGAGATGCTCTTACCGACTACCGTTTGAGTCGGGCTTACATGCGGATTGTTTTAATCCGTTCCACATGTGACGTTGTGCTAAAGGAATGAACTCCCTTAGACTTTATGCTACAACTTCGAATATGTAGACTTTGCCATTATTATGGGAATAGGCTACCCAGCAACGTGTATTAGACGTTGGCTTATCCCTTCTTAGGCTTCGGGATAAAGGTCCCCAGAATCGAACTCTGGTATCTTTTTCAATCGGAAAAAGACTAAACCGGCGACGCATGTTAGGCGTCGACTTATCCTTTCTTAGGATTCAGGATGAAATTCCCCATGCGTGTAAGGCATGGATTTCGGTGTTATTAATAACAACTTGTCACAATGTTGAATATGTGGGCGGGTGTTCTTTTTAACAGTTAAGAACTAACCGACGGCGCGTGTTAGGCGTCGGCATATCCTTTCTTAGGATTCAGGATGAAATTCCCCATGCGTGTAAGGCATGGATTTCGGTGTTATTAATAACAACCTGCCACAATGTTGAATATGTGGACGGGTGTTCTTTTTAACGGTTTAGAACTAACTGGCGGCGCGTGTTAGGCGCAGACTTATCCTTACTTAGGTTTCAGGATAAAATACCCCAGAATCGAACTCTGGTGTCTTTTTCTGCGGAAAAAAGACTAAACCGGCAGCGCGTGTTAGGCGCAGACTTATCCCTGCTTAGGATTCGGGATAAACTTCCTAGTATGAATCCAAGATTGATGAACTCTTGGAAAAGGTTGGTGTGGGGAAGGAAGAATTTTATATTCTATTCCCAGTTGGAAAGGAGACTCGAGGTGGGATCTCCACCCCCAGAATCCAGAAAGGTAAAACTAAGAGTGGGATCTCCACTCCGAGAATCGAAAAGATTCGGATAACCCTAACTGTCGGAAGGTTTGATTACCGAACTAAGGATGAATTTCTCGTTTATCGAGAGTGAATTGTGGTTTTGGTCCTAACTGTAAGAAGGTTTGACCAAGCGAGAGTTTGAGATGATCCTAACTGTAGGAAGGTTTGATCACTCGATTTGAAAATGGACCTCTCGTTCATTGAAGGAATCGAGAGGAGATTTTGGCTTTGGTCCTAACTGTAGGAAGGTTTGACCAAACGAAGGGTGAGAGTACAAATCACTTTAGGAATGTTGATTCGTACAAATCACTCAAAGGGGGTTCTTGATGTTAAGTGATAAGGACTTAACACAAAGGGTTTTGACAATTCGTCAATGATTGATAGATCAAAATTCTAAGCATTAGGAGTTTATTGCTTATCACTTTGTTCAGAATGACCGGGTTATCCCTAAGAATCTTACTTTTTAACATTCTTCCGGGAACTTCCCGTTACTTGAATTATCCACCCCCAACTTTCTTTGCAAAACTGGGTATGTCATTATATTAGCTGCACGATCGGGTTATCCTTAAGAATACCAAGCATGGAACTCTCCAGGAACTTCCCGTGGAAGAAAGGAAATAGTTTATACTCTTATACCTATTGGAGTATCTGGGAGCAGTTTAACCTCGTATACCGGTCGGAGGATTGAGAAGCAGTTTATACTCATATACTCTTCGGAGTGTCAGGAAGCAGTTTATACTCTTATACCGATCGGAGTTTTACATTCAACTTAATTGAGCGATATAACGCCGGCTTCCACCAAGGTTTGGATGCTGTTCTTGAGTGTAAAGTAATCCTTAGTGGGATGAAGGATCCTCCTATGGTACGCGCAGTACTTCGGATCCGCAATATCGTCAGCTTCCTCCTGATTCGCGATGGGCGGGAGCTTGATCTTGTTGTTTTTAAGGAGGGATTCGAAGATGGCTGGAACATCTTCATCCTTGAAGGAATACTCTCTTTGGAGTTTCGGACCCGAGTTCTTTTGTTGTCTCCGGGGCTGCTGTTGCGATGTTTGATTAGCATCGACAGTCGTTGCGGGTGTCTTGCCCTTACCACGAGAGACGAAGTTCGAGTTCGGAGGATTTGTCGTCGATTGACCCCTCTCGGCCTTCTTCCTTCGGAAGAAGCGTTCGGCTTGTTCACCACGCACCTTCAAATCTTTCCAAGTATTGGACGGTGCTGTCCCTATTGCTTCCAACACATCCAACGAAAGATTGTTGTGGCAGGTCTGGAGGATGAACTCCTCCGTGATCGGGTCCCGGTAATTTAACGCTTTGTTCCGGAACCTTTTGACGAAGGTTTCGACTAACTCCCCATCCTTTTGTTTCTCGTCGAGCAACGTTCCGATGGATATCTCGGTGTCGTCGTCGAAGAAGTTAGCGAGGAATTTTGTCTCCATGTCGTCCCAGCTATGCACGCTTCCTGGCTTGAGGCGGCGATACCAATCGAAGGCAGCTCCGCGAAGAGTGCCAACAAATGACCGCACCATCAGAGGCTCATTGCCGGAGATAACACCCAGGTGCGATTTGAAATAAATCAAATGCTGAGTAGGGGAACCCTTCCCATCGAACGGCGTGAAGTTGATTAGACTAAACTTCGCCGGATAGGGGATTGATTCCCACTCTCTTGGGTATGGACAAGGAATGCCCGTTTTCTTCACCTCTTGAGCGGACATCAATGTATTGATTTTACTCTCGAGGTTTTTGATCTTCAGGTTTTCACCTGTACCTTCGTTGGCATCCTCGCTACCACCCCCTGCATTGACGAGAGGGTTATCGGCGTTGCGAGCTTCATCCGCATCCGTATGCTCAACATCCTGAACAACCTGATTACGGTGGCTTGGTTCACCTTGTTGGTTCCTCAATGCCTGGATTTGCTGCTCATGCATTTCCTTCATAGTCCGCATGGCCATCTGCATCTCGAGCCTGAAGGTCTCTTGTTGTTTAGCTATGGCCTCTTCGAGCATCTTGGCCACTTGTTCCGCGCTTATCATGAATGACTCGCGGCAAACCCCCCCCCCCTCTCCCCTTGTGTGTTGTGTACACGTCCATACGCACAGGTTCGAGTGGCTATAAATAGGAGAGGTGTTGTTCATTCTAAAAGGTTGGATTTTGGAGGAGGCGAAGCCCTGCTGGATTGGAGATTCAAAACTTAGAAAAGATTCAATCTTTGGAGGCTTCAAGACTTGTTCATCCGGATCTGGTGCTCAGCGATCGACAATGCCAAATAAGGCAGGAGTTCGAGAGGACCGGATCGGGAGATCTACGTTGCTATACTCCGGATCTAAGCTTGGTTCTTAGATCCCGAGATTGAGCGGTTGTTTCCTTGGTGAAACAATCCCTCCGGCTATTATCTCCCTTGGTGGAATAATACCCGTTATACTGCGTAGATCTGTCCGGATCTGGATCTAGCGGTGGTCCACGGCAAATAACCCCGGCGCAGGCAAAGAACCCACCAAAGCGAGTGATCGCAAAACAGGAGCTCGCGATTCATTCGGTCAAACCTTCCTACAGTTAGGATCGTCTCAAACCTCCCACTGTGGTCGCCAGATTGTTCGCGGGAAAAATCGTGTTCTTCTTCATTGATTCCATTGTACACTTTCGTAATAGTTTATCGATTACAGAAATCCGGTCTTTTTATAAGATCCGGTTACAATGAAAAATCAAAATGAAATAAAAAAGATTACAACTTGTTTCCTTATTTGTCGAACGAATCGCGAGCTCCTGTTTTGCGGTCACTCGCTTTGG